>BGPR01000077.1:834574-906250 GCA_013235015.1 Araneus ventricosus
CTTCAAGTTCAATATTTAAAGTCCAAGAACATCAAGTTCAATATTTAAAGGCCAAGAACTTCAAGTGTTCAAAGAACTTGCCGTCTGAAGTTTCGCGTGTTATTCATGGATTTGATGTGCTATTGTAAATTTGTATTCCATTTAATCTGTGTTGTACATTTTACCTTGTATAGCCTTTTTTTATTTAATTTACAGACAAAGAGCCCCCCCCCCGTTTGCATTTCCGACCCCATGCTCCATTGTAAAAATAACTTGTTTCTGAATGCAAGACTTAGGTCCCCTTAAAATTTGTAAATGACCCTTCGGAATACCTTTGTAGTGGCTGAATTATAGCTCACGCAGCACTCAAGGTTTTTTTGTAGATATCTTTTTATAACATTTATTTATTATTATATTGAATTTTATTCATCATGTAATTTTATTGGCAACAGTGTAGAAGCTCGATAGCATTTTTGTTTTTGAATTTGAATAATGACTTGATTGCGGTGTAAATAGATTGTCGCAAAGCTAAAAAATAAAAACGCTTTTTGAAATGGAGGATTCGCATTTCATATTTGCTATGCTAAACAAACTTTTGATGCTTCTTTCGCGCTTAAAATAACAAGAAGCCAACACCTATAATATAAGGTGTGCCCTAAAGAAAAGGAGACCTTAGCTGTATCGGCGTTATCTCAAATCCCAGCGAGATAATGTGCTAGCCGATAGATGGCGTGGTGGTATTCCCAGTTGCACCTGCGTAGTTAATGGCTTCGCGTCAATATCCTCATTTCTGGAGAGTTGTTTCCGCAGTTCGTTGCATCATGGATTCCTCCAGATCAGTTATCCAATTTCTTCGCGCAAGCTTCAAAAATTTGTCGCAGGATGAAAGAAATGTACGGAGAGCAGTGTATCGCACGGTGCACCATATTCCTGTGGTGTCGGCGTTATGAGGCGGGACGCTTAAACATCAAGGACTTCCCACGCCCTGGGCAGGCGCACGTTGTGATCAACAGCGCCACGATTTCGGCTGTGGATGAGCTCATACGGCAGAATCGTCGGATCACCACACGTGAAATTGCTGTTGAACTGTCGATAAGCACAGGAACTGTGCGTCACATAATCCAGAAAAGGCTTGGTTATGGCAAAATTTGTGCGCAGTGGGTGCCCAAGCATCTGTCAGAGAATCAGAAGACGGCGAGAATGGGTGTTTGCCGACCCAGCAGTTTCTGCACTGAAGCCATCCACTCCCTTCCTACGCGCTGGCGCAGTATAGCCAAATATGGCTATTGTGCCAATAAAATCCAAAAATCCGAATCCAAATCCTTTCCTACGCTCTGGGATCAGTGTGTCAATGACGATTATTTATAGTTGTACTGTTCCACATGAACTGTAATTAGAATATTGTTATTAAAATTTCTTTACATATAACTGTAGTCTCCTTTTCATTTGGGCACACCTTATATCAGATATCCTGAAGGGTTAAAGAACAAAAGATTACCATTCTGTCTTCAATAGAATACTTCAAGATGAGTGGCAGTGATTAACTTTGCTTGCTTTGAAAAACGAAAGTCGATGGATATTTTATATTTAAGTAATGAAGTCTCCAACCAGTATGAAATCCAATTCCTGTCAGTCAAAAGCATTTGCTCAATGAAAGAATATGATAAAGCTGATTCAATTAGAAGCGCCATATTTAAATACCTATAGGACCCGGGTAGATTTCTTAAGACTTTGTTCAAAACATTCATGTCTAACAATGTGCAGACGTACGTCTCTCTCCTCTGATGAAAATCAACATTTAGGTCTTATGACTCAAAAACGGGGTCTTTTAGACCCACGTGCTTCAATTAATTGCTTAGTTCTTTATCTCGATTTCAAACGCCATCATAGAGCAATATAAATTATTTTTTCTTTCATATTTCATCAATTAGTACTTTATTTTCCCACCTATCTACACACTTGCTTACAGATCTCGAAACTATGCATTCCAATAATACCCAAGACAAAATAGGGCACCAAATGAGGGGGCTTGAAGTGAAGAAATAGTAGCCATCGTCTCTCTGAAAGATTGTACAAGGTTTAAGCAACGAAAAGTACTTCATCTCCTAACCTTAAACCTTTGTCCATTAGAAAGGGGAAAATCTAAATTAATTTGAAGTTGTCGTCACTGACATCTTGTTTAAGACATCTATGAAGTACAAATATTAAATTAATTTAGCCAAGAAAAATTTAGCTGCTGATTTTATTCCCCCGCTTATATCTTGTAGATATTCAATTAGTGGAAAATACATGAATTCTTGACCCTAGACTAGACTGAGGGTCTATATGAGGATGAAGGTACAAGATACCATGAAACAAATTTTGAAGATTAGGTGGATAAGAGGCTGAAGTCCTCAATTTTAGACATATCGAGTCCTCCAAACACAGTGGTGTAGAATTGAGGGGAGAGAGTATGCCTGATCATCGTCCCACAGACACCGATCGTGTAAAAGGGGGAGGGGGCTACGGTGACAAAATATTTTAGCGTATTATTGCATCATAAGCAAAATATGATAAAGGGTGGAAACAAAATTCCATTCCCCGGGCGTCATTTACTCTTACAATGCTATGACAGAGACATCGAACTAAAACTATCATCAGCACTTACAAACCAAGATTATTATATAGTATTGTCGGTACTACAACATGATTATCAAAATAATTGTAGTAAGGATTACCAACAGTGTGTTCGTTGCTCCTTAAACCTCTTGATCTTTGAATTTAATTAACCTCCTAATTATTTGACACATTTACTGTTATTGCAATCCATATCGGAATGTAATCAAGACATCTGAGATACTTAAGTGTCCAACTGATTTTTGTTCTTTTAAACTGATCGCTATTTTGACTCGACAGATTTGACCAGCGGGAGTGGTCTCCTCTAGACTTTTTCTCGTATATTCCCTAACAAAGATGCCCGCCCCCCCCCCCCGAGCGGATAAAAATTGCAAACTTGCTGTATCGCCACGAGCACCCAGATCCATGAGTTTCCCTCGCGCACCAAGGCGATAGTAAAATGAAGAAGCCGGTGCCAATACGCAATAGGTCTTTGCGTAATGGTAAAATGAAAAAAAAACAACCGAATATGCAATTTGAAAGGCTTTTTTTCAACCGTTTGAAACGAAAATTGGGCACAGATCTACGATTAAGGTAAGAAGTCCTCATACCAATTTTTATTTATCTCAGTAATTGCGTTTAGGAGTTATCGTGTTCACAAGCATGCGATTATACAGACCAACAGACAGTCAACCCTTCGACGGATTTGGTCCAAAATTTGATACGGAGCTAGATTCCTGATGATAAAACTGTGTACCAAATTTTATGTATCCATGTATTTTAAGTTTTTGAGTTATCGTATTCACATGAACACGGACACACAGTCAGTCGGAACTTCCCGTACACGGATTTCGCCAAAAATTTGATAGAAATCTACTAACTTTGTGCAAAGCCCATATACCAAATTTCATCCCTCTAGCTCAAACCGTTTTCGAGTTACCAAGTTCACAGACACACATAATTCCATAATTGTGTTTTCCGGACTCAAGAAGGTCTAAATTGTGGAGATTCATCAAAATCTGGAGTTCGAATTTTTTGACGATTACAATACTTTCTCTTTGTATACTTCGTATACGAGAAAGTAAAAAAAAATGTGTTATTTTATGCATGAGTCATTTTCTTCATTGTATATGAAGAGGTTATTTATTTATTTTGTTATATAAAACTCGAGTCTAACAGAAATTCGTAGGTTATAGTAAGCTCTGCAGCACAAACTATAATCGTCATATTAGGACTCGCATCTCCATCTAAAACGCGGTTTTACTCACTAACACGGTTTTGCATACCTCGTTCCATAGAAAGAAATAATAGCACATCAACAGCACAGAAACCGTGAAAAGATCTACCTTTACGAGACACGACAAGAGTGAAAGAAACGAGAAAAAGAGGAATGTTACATTATTCATAAATGTCACAGACACAAAGCCAGCAGAAATGTCAGGTCCCGATCCATCACAGGAAACTAATAAAATATGCAATCGAGATCTTTCACCTCAATCAAAAACTGAAAAGAAAATTACAGTTATCGGATGACGAATTAGCATTCACTCAAATTATCCCTTCTCTCTGCAAGAAACACTTACGGACGGATCCCGAACCAAGTTCATTAACGTTTGGTTGCTAACCTTGAAGATCTCCTGCCGCACGAACGTAATTTTCATTAGTATTATGTAACTGCCGCACTGGTAAGAAACCAAAAGAGGTGGATTAGCAACGCTAATTGAAGTCCTTGAAAAGCACTGGAGCCTTCATCGGAACATTAATTTGCAGTTTCCCTTCGTCATAATTACTGGCAAGCTGTTATCTGTTGTTATTCCGTGGCTGAGCATTTGTACGTGAGGAACCGGTTTGTCGGAAAGTGCCAATTGGATTTGAGTGGACGCCACTTGATGGAAGTCTGTCAGGTGGGGGGTTTGATAGGCGATTTTAATTTAGTGTCTGTCGCAGAGGGGGCAATTTGTCCTCCAGGTCCTTTCTTCTTTCACTCCTTGTTGGAACGATGTTTCATTATTTCCGACCGCTGGATAAACATTTCAATGGAGGAAATTAATCAATGCTTTTCTATCGGCTCCAATCTGAAGGAAAAGAAGTTTTTTTTCTATTTTTGTTTAATATTTTCTTTCATTTCCTTCTTAGAAGTCAGAAAAAATATTGACTAATTTCTGCAGCCAGTGGCGAATCTAGGATTCGGGTCTGGGGGGTGCTGAGGGCATAAAAATTTTGTATCGTCGTGACGAATGTCAAACCTCAAGGCTGTCAACTGTTTAACTTTACAAACCTTACTCACCTGACAATAAGAATCACAAAGAACAATACAATACTTTCGATAATTTAATAAAAATTACAATGAAATAACTAGCCAAAAAATGTCTTCGACCGCGTCAAAACTACAAAAACAATTGGAATAACTACAAAAGTAGGACACTTTTCAAGCCTGTATAGCCAGAAAGGAATGTTGAAACGTTTTTATTATTTTTTAAAAGAGGGAAATAAATAAAAAAAAACAGTTGTAATGATGTTATATAAAATCAAGAATTCTGGCTTGGCTCTGGGGGGGCTGTAGCCCGATAGCCCCCCCCCTGGATTTGCCACTGTCTGCAGCAAATTATTATGACTGCATTCTACAGAAGAGTAGGAACGTCATCCCTTACTCCTGTACCTATAATCAGTCCGGTTATTCAACAGTCGGCGGATATGGGACTATAGTAGACTAATTATTGCAAAATCGTCAATAAATTGATTAAAATTTCTTGATCTTCATTAATGAGCTACAGTCAGCGATAACTAAACTTGACAGAGCACTGCAAGCAGCTAATACACCTGTGTTAACACTTATTTCTGAGCATTAACGCGTATACACAGAGTCCTATAAAATTTTCATTTGAAACGAAAATTGTTTACATTTTATTACTTGGAACGTAGAAAAATGTGTTAAAAATCATTCTGCTTAAATATATCAATTTATTATCAACACACTGGTATCATAATAAGGACTTGTGTAACTGATGGTGAAACTACACAATGTAGCTTAACCGTACAGTCAATTTGAGTTTCACTACCCATAACGGATCTGTATTTACCAAAACGCAATCCATTTCTTCGAATGATAATTCTTTTAATCCCGAGTTCCTCAGAAAAACTGCTTCCTGATACCCATTTCACATGGAAGAAAACGACAACGAAAGCCTAACAAGGAGTCACAACGACTTTCTACTTTTCCAAGAAGACGACGGTGCTGGCCTCTCGCGAAGACAATTCGTCAATGCCTGAAAGTTAAAAGCGCAGTTCACCCGAGGCTAGGAAAGCCAAGAGCCGGGAATTTTGCTCCCACCCCATCTCTTGGCGGACCTGCCCGTGACTTAGTCATAATATTTCAAGTTTTGATCGAAAACTCGCAATGAAATGATTTTGACCGCATTTTTCCTACAAATATCCCAATGTGCCTCGCTTTGCTTCGGTTATCTCACTTTTAGATATCAATTTGCGTATGAATGTTTAGACTTTTTAGGAGAGTTGATAAATAATGAATTAATAGATGGAACTTTACAAAGAAAGAAATGATAACTTTGAATAAAAAGGGAGTTCTTTACTTACGATAACTAATCAGCTTACTGAAAGACACAAGAGACTTTCTGTTAGTAAGAGACCATACATGCCAAGAGATGAGAGACCAGACCTTAAAAGACCATCTCTTACTAAAGAGATGTCTCTCTCAAAGCAGGGTCGGATTTAGCTTTTGAGCAGCTTCTTACAAAAGTAAAAATTTACGCCTCTATGGAACAAACATGTAAGCATTCTAAAAAAAGTTATGTGGTCTTTTTTACATTTTTAGCGAACGTCGAAAAAACAACAGTGCAACTCAGTAATTAACACAAATACTTATAATAACTTTTCACTTCAAATACTTCATTTAAAAAACAGTTAACAGGAGACAAATAGATAATTAATAGAATAATTCAGACGAATTTTTTTGTGAACTTTTAGTTCAGAGAATTATCTAATTAATTCAGAAATAACTAAACTGTTACTCAGTTCATATTAATAAAATCCTAATATAACAAGGTCTGACAATCTTGTTTGATATGTTGTTGACCTGGGCCACCTTCGTGCCAAATTTCGTACCTGTAGGTGCAGCGGTCTCTGCGCTATACCGTGCAGACAGACACACACACAGATACACGGGCATTGCTTTTCATATATAAAGAGATTACTGGAGTAGTGCCTTGAAACATTACTGCATAACATTAGATTGTTTTATTGTTTTTTAGAATTTTTCAGAAAATCTCCTAATTAATGCAGAAACTCGGTTACTAATTTTTTCTCATTTTGTTTAGGCAATTTTGCGCCCCTCGATTTTTTTTACTCTGTGCCGAGGCACGAACTAACGGAGTGTTCGTCCGGCCCTTCTCAAAAATAGAAGTACAAAGGCATTAAAACTTTTTCAAATAGGGTGGAAATAGCTGATCTGTAACAACTATGATATAGCACATCCGGTCGTTTCTAAGTTTAGTCTGCTAAATATCCAACTTCTGCTGGGGTTAGGCTAATCGGGACAACATTTTGATCAGAAGTGCGCCACGCCGAGATCCAATCTTAGATGACGAAGCGAAGACAAAATATTCTTGCGTCCATTGGCACTTAACCGTTTGCACTCGAGGCCTCTTTTCACTCGGGCGAACCAGCAACTAGAGACGTTTCTCGGCGTCCTTGGTGAATTTCTTACCACTCTCGATTACACACACAAATTAATGTATAAAACTTTTATATTTTAAAATTTTATCTATCTTCACATGTCTAAGAAGTTAATTTTTTAAATGTGAATCCTTTTGCCACGACTGTCAAGCTCGAACTGATCTCGGAAGATCGACCGTCGAGAGCCAAGCCTGGGTCTCTTCAGACCAGACTAAAATCTGATATCTCCAGCGCAACGCACACACAAAAGTCACTCCTCGATATATAGTCCAGTCGGCGGGGAGTAAAAAAATACATATATCGGGGGGAAAAATTATGGCTAAGGTTTTATTGCTTTGATCACTTCATTTAGGGCCTAGTATGACTATTCCAAATTTTCCACCTCCGCTGAGGTGAGCGTTGGCTGCTACACGGGAAAAACTGGAGTGAACTGGCGTGTTATGTCAGTTTTGTTCTAGATCACTCCAAAACTACTCATTCAATGTTAAAAATGGTTAAGGTAAGAGTTGTAGAGCATAAAATTCTGCATGGAATGAATACCAACACAAGGATTACAAACACTTATCAAAGTTTCAATGATTTTCCAATTTTCAAAAAAAAATCGCCATTTTTCCATAAGACGACGCAGACAATCAAAGCAGTTGTCTAAATAAAGCTTGTATGCAAAATTATTCACTTTTGTCTGTATATACATATGTCGGTGCACCGATATCAGAGCGCTAGTGTGGTGTGGAAGTTAGGAGAGAGCGTACCAGATATTGTGGCATCCCCTTTATCTGACCACGGTTCAAAATTATGAAGACCATTCCAAAATAGCTTTCATAAATTCTCTAAACGGGACATTGGCCTAACTAAACTAAACTAAGCCAGTATTAGACAAATTTACCAAATTTGCTTTAAAAAAACTGAAGAAAAAGAAAGAGGTAAATGTGAAATTACAGCACATGAAACTTTGTATTCAATAGGTAATATAAAATTATATTAAAAATCTACAAATTAAGAAAGATGTGAACAAGACAAAACAAATTGGGAAGATAAGACAACAAATGTTTGTAATTATTAATAGAATCACGCACCGTTCAGTGGTAATGTCAATATAAATTTCCCATTTCTTCAGCATCATCCGGGTCTTTATCGTCCTCACTCGGTTGAAGCTTTTGTTCATCAGTTTCGGGAGGAGCGTTAGAGCATGAATGCCCTGTTTCTAGAATGTTGTTTTTGAACTTCACTGTGGTTACCCCCCCCCCCATATGCACTACCTCTCGTTCTGCAATTGTTTTTTTTTGTTGGTGTTATTTTGTTTGATTAGTATTAGAGTCAGTATTAGACAAATTTACCAAATTTGTCCAAAAAAATTGAAGAAGAGAAAAGGAGAGGGACAAATTCGAAATTGCAGATTTGCATTCAATAGGTAACATAAATTTATATTAGGTATGTTCAAATTAAGTTAGTAAATGTAAGAGAAATATATGAAAACAAACTGAAAAAAAAAAGATTTTCATTTTCATACACGTGGAATTTTACCGAAAAAATATTTTGATAATTGAATATTCTTTGTACATTGGACGTTGCTTATAGTGATCCCTTTGGGTCAAAGCGAAAGCGATCACTGCATGCAGCCGGCTGAATCCAAATGATGAGAACATCCAAAATGTCTTAAAAGTAATACAGATCAATAGGTATACAAGGATGGCAGAAAAAGCAGACCACACTACATTGTTGTATGTACTCATTTATTTTAAATAGAAAAAAGTCGTTACATGTACAGAATTGGAAAAACAAAAAATCATGTAATTTCATTCTTAAAGCTTTCGGGTAACTTAAGCTTAAGTAACTCGGGTTTTCCTCCCCAAGAATTAACTGGATAAATCGTTCAGATGAATAATCCTCATCAGAAGATTCAGCACTATATTGAACTGATCTTCTTAAAGCACTTAGGGCTTGAAAAGTGTCTTGGACTGACAGTGGTTTCTCTTCATCGTCCTCGTGATTTGTGATATCATCTCGTCAAAACCGATCACTACAAGCGAATTGCTGATCATTAAAACCGATGGATGTTCTACATGTTTAGATACGGGAGATTCGTTCCAAGCTATTTTGATCTGTACAATATATCCGTGATCACCATAAGAGGCATCTACTGTATTTTTCAAAATTTTACAAATAAAATATAATTTCTTAAAAATAATTTTAAATTTATAGCTTTATTAATAAAGAAACACTTTATTTTTAATGCAAGAAAATGAATTTCACGGTGATTTCACTTCTCCTAACGTTTTATTTTGTAATCAAACAAAACAAAAAACCAATTTCAAAACGAGAGGTAGTACATATGAGGGGGGGGGGACCCCACAGTGAAGTTCAAAAACAACATTCTAGAAACAGGGCATTCATGCTCTAACGCTCCTCCCGAAGCTGATGAACAAAAGCTTCAACAGTGTAAGAACAATAAAGACCCAGATGCCGCTGAAGAAATAGGAAATTTATTCACATTACCACTGAAGGGTGCGTGATTCTATCAATAAATAAAAACATTTTTTTGTCTTATCTTCTCAAATTGTTTTCTCTTGTTCACATTTATTTTACTTTGTACATTTTTAACATAAATTTATATTACCTATTAAATACAAAGTTTCATGTGCTGCAATTTCACATTTGCCCCTTTCCTTTTTTTTCTTTTTCAATTTAAAAAAAAAGTAGCAAATTTGGTAAATTTGTCTGATACTGGCTTAGTTTGGACTAACTAAACTAAACTATACTAATGTCCCGTTTAGAGAATTTATGAAAGATATTTTGGAATGGTCTTCATAATTTTGAACCGTGGTCAGATAAAGAGGGTGTCACAATAGCTGATACGCTTTCTCCTAACTTCCACACCACACTAGCTCTCTGGTATTGGTGCAATGACATATGTATAAACATAAAAAAGGGAATACTTTTCCATACCAACTTTATTTAGACAACTTCTTTGATTGTATGCGTCGTCTTTTGGAAGTACGGTGACTTTTTTTTGAAAAGTCATTGAAATTTTGATAAGAGTTTGCAATCATACTACTGCAACAAAATATATAGTGTTGGTATTCATTCGAAGCAGAATTTTATGCTCTATAACTTTCATGTGAATCATTTTTAGCATTTAATACGAAATGTTGGAGTATTCTAGAAAAACGCTGACAAAACACCCCACTTTACTTCAGTTTTTTTCCCCCTAGAACTGACGCTCACCTCGCCGGAGAGGGAAAACTTGGGATAGTCATATTGGGCACTAAATGAATTGATTAAAACAATAAAACCTTAGCCATAAATTTTTTAAGATTCAAACTCTCCGCCGACTGGACTGAGACGAGAAACAATGTAAGAGCTGTTCAAACGCCGGGTCATAAAAGACCCAGGCCTGGCCTGGCGAGGGATAATGCCGAAAACGTATTCCGGTCCCTGACTAATTTGAGATAAGAAAATCTTATCTCCATTTGAAGGGATGACATTCTGCAATTCATAAGATTGTACCCAAAGAGCCTAGGAAGACACCTAAAAGAAATTAAACATACATAGTCATATAAGAAAATCTTATCTCCATATGAAGGAATGACATTCTGCAATTCATAAGAATGTACCCAAAGAGCCTAGGAAGACACCTGAAAGAAATTTTTAAAAAATAGTCATATAAGAAAATCTTATCTCCACACACACACACACACACATTTGAAGGGATGACATTCTGCAATTCATAAGATTATATCCAAAGAGTCTAAGAAGTCACCTGAGAGAAATTAGTCATTGCCGTGCATTGAGTGTCCGCGTGAAACCAAGTGGTGAGCGAGAGTCACCTCTACTGTGCAAAGGGTTAATAGTTTAGTTATATTAACTTAAATTACTCGCTATTTTCTATTGGGGAAAAGAAATATTTAGAGGCGGACCTCGCCATTTTGTACCGACGTCAGATGGCGAGGACTGCACTTGAACCAGCACCCCCTCTCCTATCTTCCACACCGCAGAGGCGAGACCTATGGCCCATGACGAATTTAACGTGCACCAGACCAGTATACATGACGGGTCTTCAACGAAGCCGAGACACTGCCACGAGGAGCTGCTTAAACCCTTGAACTACGGATGGGAAAAACCTTCCGGTTTTTTTTAGTTTCGGTTAACCTGTTGTTTTCGGTTATTTTTTGTCCCGGTTACAACCGGTTATTTTTTTTAAAATCCAATAACCGGGTAAAAAAAAAACGGATCTGAGAATAGGCTCGATTTTAGGTTCTATTAAACTAAAATTTAACAAGTTATGAAGCTCTGGATTTCATCGTCTTAGGCCAATTAACGATAACCGCTTCCTCCAGGCGTCTGTTGGCCGGCGGATTACTGAAAGAGTCTTTATGAACAGATAAATATTGGTCAATTTTATCTGTTCATAACAATTGATTGATTTGCTGTAAAACAACATTAATGAAAAACTTTGTTTACAAACGGCGTTTTTTTTATTTAAAAAAACAACCGAAAACCAGTTGCTTTGAGCGGTTATAACGGCCAGGTTAAACCGGAGGTGAAAAAAAAGTGAATAACGGCCATCCCTGCCTTGAACTGCAATGTAATTAAACTCTTAATTAGATGCCATAATTCATTTTGGACACTTATCGCTAGTTCCATTCATATAAAAACAGCAAGATCCGAGATACTTAAGCGTGTCCAACAGATATTTTTGTCTTTTTAATAAATTATTTTAATTTAAATACGTCTTTAAACATCAAAAATTCTATAATTCGATGCACGAGCCATTTCAGTACAAGGGCTTAATGCGACATACCTATTATAGGCACCTAGAAAAAATACTTCGTCTTAGGCGTCTTATAAAAAAAATACTATGTTCTTATTGCCCTAGCTACATCACGGACTTCAACACATCTTTACATGTTTCTGGAGGTTAACAGCAGGCGCTGCAATAGGCCATTTGAATCGATTCATTTGACTGACATGTCTTATAAGGTTATACGAGAGCAGTTGTGGAGAGCATTTTTAATTTTAAACCGTTGACAGGTGATGAAAATACCTCATTATATTCATAACTTAGGAGTCTTAAAAGCTTTAAGAAGTTTGAACTCTACATACTCTGTGCACATATCCACGCTCAGTCAACAGAACTTTCGTGGAATTGGGATTCGAACTGGCGAACTGATTACAAAGTCGGGACTTGACCAATGACGTCTTTTGCACACAAACGGTAAACGACATTCAACGGTTTATGTTTTTTTTTTTTTTATATATTTAACAATCAATATATATTGGGAATTTTTTTGTGAAATCTTATCATTTGTAAAGTTAAACATGTGTTTGTAGGATTGTCAAATAGGCAACCGCGAGGAGACCATGCCTTTGCCCCCCCCCCGGGGATTTTTTTTGTACTATTTTCAGGGTAATTTAAATCCATGCTTTCATTTAATTTACAAGAGCCGTGTACTCGAGCTTAATTAAATTATAATAAATCAATGTTGAAATTTTAGATCATTCTTATAATTCTTTTTTTCCCAAGTTTCCAAATTTGCTTGTAGATCAGTGTGGCCCATTTTGTTTCGCCATTGGTTGACAGCCCTGGCAAACTTTGCTATTAGAGTACATATTTAAGTTGAGTTAAAAAACTTTTATAATTTTATTACTATTTTATTTCAAATTACTTTTAAATTTAAAATGATTTTTGTTACAGGGAAGATACTGCAAACAACTGTCTTGAAGGTGACGAAATTTGCTTCATTTTTTCATAATATTTGTTACTTGAAAACTGCTTATATAGAGATCAAATAAAAAATTAACAAAAGAAGCATTTGTTTTCGGATGTTGGGGATTGGGAAGAGGGGTTCCAAAACTTGCATTGCCTATAGGCCTCGAAAGGACCTAAACCAGCCTTATGCCTAGCAGTCATATTAAGCTGATGAATATCTTTGAAGGCAAAAACATATACACCTAATTAATAATGAAGTTACCATTGGAGCTTTATAAAATCATGAAATCTATCACCACTGAAGAACATGGGTTGTCAAATGCGAGAGTTTATAATTCTAACGGTCTTTTCCACACCAGTCTTTTTATAGAGCTGTCTTCATTTTCCTCTTTTCTTTATAGGAACATTTCATCACAATAGAGAGACTGACAAGTATTTCTTTTATCCAACACAGCCGAAGTTTTCATGTCCAACAAAATTGATTTGTTATACTGAACGGGACCGTTCTGAAGCTGCAACAGGGAACCAAATGGAATTTTATGGAAGAACCTAATAATTTTAAATCTTTGGTGTCCCAATCTTCAAACTTTCCACCACATCAACAAGATGCTCGATGCATAACTCCAGATTTAATATACACAACATATATTTGGTGGAACATGTTCTTGAAGAGCTATCCTCTGATTTCGAAGCTGAGCTACCACATTGTGAATCAAGACCCACATATTACCAGTTACAAAACACTTTTTCTCTAGAAAGCTGCTAGATCAATTGTCTTAGGGTCTTGCATGGATGTCAAAGTTGGTTCTTAAGGCTGAAGGCTTCAATTTATGCACAACAAAACAAATGAAATACAGTCAAACCCTGGTATAACAATCCCTCGGTTATAACGAAGTTTTCAAATGGTCCCAACCGAACTTCTATGCCACTAACGCATTTCCAAATGCTAGAAGCGATCTTCAAAAATCAAGGAATTCGGATAGAGTGAACCAAAATTTCCACTTTTCAAGCTTAGTTTCAGCTCTTTAACGAAAAATCCCAACTGATTTTCATACTTCAGAGAAAAAAAAAATGCATGTACAATTAATTTCAATGTTTAGTTTTTTAGAACAAATATTTTAATTTATTATAGCCCATTATTAATTGCAATTAAGTGTAATTAATTTGTTCAACACAGAAATGCATTGAATGATTATAGAAAATCTTGTGTATCCAGTATTTGAAAAATCGGATGTAGTAAATCCTCGGTTATAGCGAACTTGTGAGTCGGTCCATTGAGAGTTCATTATAATGGGGTTTGACTGTATATCTATTCTTCGTCTGTTCTGAGAATTTGAACATACCTAAATAATGATAAAGAAATTCTAGCCAGTACCTTTTGACTGCAGTAGATATACTAGCATTAGCATATAACATTGCATACATATCATATTCAAAATTGAAGTTATATTAAACAGCTTTTCAGTTTTAAAGAACTCATTTTAAATCTTTATTCACCAGCTTTTCAGATGAAATATGCGGTAAAAACCAGAAAAAAGACAAAGGCAGATTCCTTTTGTCTGGAGATATAAGGAAAAGAACATTTTGTTCTCTATTTCCAATAGGTTTAGAGCTGAAAATGGCTGGAGGGGACTGTAAATGACAAGAGCTTCCAACAAGGGGCAACATGCATAGGTTAAAAGGCAGTTTAAGTTAGGGTGTGCGTGTGCAAAATCACTTTTCAACTCATAACCAATTGTAGCTGCCAAAACATTTTCAGTACAAAAATCGTTACGATGAGGCAATAATTCGCCTCATATGAAATTTTGTTCTATCTTCAATCGTAAGGGTGTTATGGGGAAAGGAAAATTTCGAACACCCGCCACTTTGAGCTGGATAGCTCATCTACGAACTCGGCTGAGACTTTCACCGTCTTTGCAACATAGCCCTCACTGGGTTAAGTCTAATCAAAATTATTCTAGTTATCGTATTCACAAGATAACATGGGCAAAAGGTTATACATATATAACTTTTGAACAAGGGGTGGTTTTGGGTTCTAGGGGGTCATGATCGGTGAAGATCTGAAAATTTTTTTTCGGAAAACATGTCACAAGAGCCATTGCAATTGTATGTATGTCTTCATAATCACTGGTTTCCAATAGATCTAAATTAAAACATATAAAGATTACTATTTCAATTAAACAATTTTCACTAACCAATAGATAAACAGTTTATTCAGAGAAAAAAAGGTTTTAACACTCCTTTAAATATATCTAAGAAAACAAATAAAACCTACCTTGGTTGAAAAGCAGCAACTAAATTTTAAGAATATTTTGAAACAAAATGAATGGAAATTGACTTTTATAAAGTTTACAATATTATAATGGCTCCATTTAATGTACACAAAAATCTTAAACTTTAATCATAGCATTTGGTGTTCAGTTAATCTATAAAAATGAACTTGAATACTACTGTTTGCTTTGAAAACCCAAGACTAGCACTTTTGGGCAATTTCACTACGGTAAGGGGCGATAGGCAATGAGCAAGTCGAGAGCTTTTCCAGAGTTCTTAGTTAGGGCATTATAATTATCCGATTAGGCGTATTTTTTAAAAAAGATTAGTCTTTACAGCAAACCAATAAATGAAAATAATGTTTCTATATACTGCTAAGTAAAATGTAAACATCTTTCCCTCCATTTTTCATTATACCCCTATTTTGGTGAAATCAAATCTGCCTGGTGCATGCGTAAAAGCGTGGAAAGTTTTCGTATCCGAGAATGATCAGTACATCATACTTATAAAAAATTTGTTTTTTTAAACATAAACATTGACCATTAATCTTTACTTCACAGTAAAGAGAGAAAATGAAAATTATTAAGGCAGCTCTAATTTTTTGTCACATTTTCCTTTTTATAAAAGGATTTGAAAAGCATGTTTTTTTTTTTTTTAATTTTACAAAATTCATCTCAACCAACGCCCCAAATCTCTAGATTAAAGTGTATTAAGTAAATATACAGGATGATAGTAGTATATTTTGCAACAATAAACAATTTGAAACTAACAGAAATGATTTATGAATCCCCTATTTTAGTATAATCTTGTATTAACAGTCCAACATTAATCCTTAATAAGGTTAACTTACTAGGTACCTTAAATGTTTAAAATTATTGAAGAATTTAAAAATGACCACAAAATACTGTCAAGAATTACTAGTTTTACTGATCTCGCTTGCTGTACAATCAATAATAATACTTAATGAACAGTTATCACAGTCAACAAGTATTAATTCATTACAAATTTCAGTCTCTGACAAAATATATTTTCCACCACATCTACAGTCTTTTTCATATTGTTCAAGCTCAGAATTATAAAAAGCACTTGAAAGACTAATTTCTTCCTGCACAGGATGAATATTGTGAAGTTCTGATGCTGAAAGCTCTGCATCATATTTTCTTCGAAGACTGTCATCACTAAGTGTCTTCCATGCTTCATCAATAAGACGAAAAGTCCTGCTACATTGGTCCATATTTTTGTCAGGATGATGTTCACGGATTAAATTGTGGTATGACTGTTTAATCTCTTCACGAGAGGATGTGGACGAGACATTCAATACTTCATAATAGTTTATCATCTAAAATTAAAAATCAAAACTGAGTTACTAACAAAACATTTAACTACCTAGTAATGTAAAAAAAGAAATCACAATTATCAATAAAGTATATTATAAATGAGGTAGTCCATACGATTAATTAACTAATCAACCTGTAAAAACTATAAAGCAGAATAAATATCCTAGTTTCTAATTAGGAAAAAACATGGTCAATGCAATAAAGTTTTCAAGTACAATCACAATGAAACTCTTAGATAGAAAGTATATAAAATTAGACACTTCTTGCAGTGAAAAAACATTTTATAATTAAACTAAAAGTCAATGCATACAAATAAAACAAATATCAAGATATTTCACTTTTAAAACGATCTACATTATAGCTTGAAAACATTGAGAAATGTTTTCTAACGCAGATCGTTTTGCATACATATATAATAATTCTGAACCAGAGTCAGACAATACAAATGATACTCATGTATCTTATTTAATAAATAAATAAGAATAATGAAATATTTTAACACAGATTTAATTAGATTCATGCACATGGGATACTTCAAACAAAATCAAGATTAAAGCTTTTGATCCTTCAACCATGAAGACAATAACCTGCTACAAGGACAAACAGATCTCTATGAAAATACAGATCACACTAAATTCTATATATAATTTTAAAGTTTTAGTCATTTCTCAAAATTATAAATGCTAATTGAACAGCTTTTACTGCTTTGATTTGGATATAAATTAAAATTGGCATCTATTGCATTTCCTATAATGAAGTGATTATCATTATGCTTCCTGTGGTTAAGGCTGCATATTTGCAAATGAAAAATACCCACACTTGATTTAATTCATTTTCCTTCACATTCTTAAAGTTTTAAAACTTAATACAGCAAGAAAAATTATTCCAATATGCTAAAAACCATAAAAGTAACAATCACATTTATATTATACCAAATAATTTGATGATTAACATATCACTGGAATATAGAATGCTAAAAAAAAAATCACAAGATCACTAAATTTTTCAAAAACATGTCCCAGTTATCTTGTCTGAGAAAAATTAGAATAGATGCTTCTACATAGTCCTATAAATGTACAACACTATAAAAAATTTGGCTTATAAAATTAATTTAATTCAATTTAACTGATAAAAAGTTATCTCAAACATTCACAGAGATTCCTAAAGTTCCAATATTTGGAAGTAAAATCTTATTGTTTTCATGAAATTTCATACAATAGGGCTGAACTACTACTAGGGATAGTTGACAGACCATATTCTGAGGCTTTTTTTTCCATTTCTCCATAAGAGCAGTCTATCTTGAATAGTCATAAGGAGGCCTTGTCATAATAGTCATAAGGAGGCCTTGTCATAATAGTCATAAGGAGGTCTTGTCATAATAGTCATTAGGATGCTCTCGGAAGACGAGAGAATCCTAAACAAGCTCAACTTTATCAGATGAACATGCTAGCCACTCAATATTCTACTCTAAAATCCAGACTCCAACTAAAATGAGCTCCAAGACATTGAGAGTTGTTGCCCATTAAAATGAACGTATTGCTGATGGCTCCAGCATATTGTAAAAGAAAAGGCCCTCTTCCCTGAAAATTCTAAAAATTTCATTGCCATTATGGAAAATATAAGACCGACGCATCCGCTTGTACTTATTCCTGCCGAAATCATGAGTCTTCGGCCTCGGTTTTGTGATCTTTCATGCGCAAAATTCAAAATTATTGCTCAACATATGTTTTTCTCCATATGAAGAAATGAGATTTCCAGACAGAATCTTGACTTGTCAGTGAAGAAAACTTGGTACCATTTTCTGCTATTCAAACTGTATTGTTTATCCTCCAAGTTTATCTTTTGCCTACAGTAAAAGGAACACAATATGGATTACAGTAGAAAAGATATGTCTTATGGTAAAGGGAATACTAACAAAAGGAGTAAGCAAATATAAACCATAATGACAAAGACAATTTCATATGGCTTGTGTCAATATGCCTTGTCCTGTAGCCCAGAAAAGGTTCTTTTGCAGATTTCTGTTTCGATGGGTAGTGATGTAACAAATACAAGTGTACAACCATGACTTAACCTTCTTAGCATTTCCAGTTCTCCAGAATCACTTCTAAATCAACAAATTACACTTTGAGACCAAGAGTGAAGTTAGAGTCCGCCCGACAGGGGAAAGACCTGCTGTACAAGAGAAGGGGCGGAATGATGACCTTCTCAAATTTTCATCAGATCTTTATTATTTTCTACTAGTTGAATAGCCTGTTGCATGAATGGGGTACAAAAATTTGAATAGATGGGGGGTGCCCTGGCCCTCCGCACCCTCACTGGCGCCACCCCATTTGAGACTTGGAGAAATTTTCAAAAACAAAATGTCTGACTAGTTATTATTTCAGGTAAATCGCAATGTTGAGATACTGGTTGATTCCAGCAAATCTAGTGTTATACAAAACAAACAGAATAATCTTGTATTCCTTGACTACACAGAGTTTTCTTGAATTTTAAAAATTACAGATCTCGACATCAATAATACTGTTTTGCATAAAGAATCTTCTTTCATCGTCTTTGAAGCAATACATTTAGAAGATTTTAATTAGATCTTGCATGTTGGGTAAGGATAAAGTTGTAAAAAGTTCAATAATAAAGTTGTAAAAATAAATTACTTTAATTTTTTTTTTTTTATCAGTGTATAAAATATGCTTCATGCAATCAGTAGCCAAAGCACACACTCCCCAAACACACAAAAAAGAAAAAATTGAGCATAGTAAGTGTTTCCAATTTAACCTGCAGTCATAATTCCTATCTATCTGAAATGGTAAAATAAAATATGATGATTCAGTCTAAAGTTCTTCACAGGGAATATTTAATACTGCATAACGTACACAAAAGGATGCAATAAAAAAAAAAAATGTTATGTAAAATTCCTTATGCTGTGATACTAAATAATAACATGGTAAAAACTTATCTGGTCTAAACTAATATTCTGTTCTGAATATACAATTTATTTCTAATAAAAGATTTAAAATTATGCATATAACATTTTCATAAATCTATCAGACATTCTATATTGATGATGTTGCTATCAGAAACTGGCATCTCTGCTTGGCCTTGGAACAATTTTATTTTGCCATGAATACAAGCCTCATGTAAATCTGATAATTTATATCAAAAATATAAACTAATCATTGGCAACAGTTAATATTAAACAGTAATAAAAATGGAAGTCTAATACACAATTAACTGTAAAATCTGTTAAAATATATTTTAGATTTTGATATGCACATTCTCCAGTTTTGCCAATTCTGTGTTTATTAAAATGGGAAGTGCTCCAATAAATACTGCTAATTTTCTTTGCATTCTCTAAAAACGTGTTTCATACAAAACAACCAAAGCGAAAGCATATTAACTAAAAGTTTTTTTCATGCATCCCAATGATGAAAATGGATTCATATAACTAAATTCTAAGCAAATGTATGTGTGAGAGAAAGAATCTCTTTGAACCATCCATTGACATAAAAAGGGTTTTTTTTAATGAATTCAGTTTGTATACTGAACAGATTCTTTCTATTAGCAACATGACATCTCTTGGTACTGGCTAGATCCTTTTGGGAAGTACCAAAAAGTAGATTTCAACCAAAATATAATTCACTAAACTATATTAACAGGTTAATGCACAGCATCCAAATTATAGGACAGTCATTGTGGTTGAACCGAATTCATTCTATTGTTTATTTTTTGCTTTGTCTATGAAATCATTAGGTATTAAACTCCTGAATAGTTAGCCAGATTTTGAAATCAAAGTGTCTTCGGTCATTTTAAAATTTGATTTTTCTTTTGATTTATTTTTGAGGTAATGCAAGGAATTGGAAAGTGATTTTTATTGTTTGATATTTTATTGTACTTCAAAAATCTTTAATATTTATATAAAAAAGTTTTTTTAAATGTTTTTTTTTTGCAATTTTTAATTTTATTTCACAGTTTACTTAGTCTTGGTGTTTTAAATGTAATTTAATAGAAATTTATTGAAATCGATTCTTTAATTTAATTTGGGTGTTAATGAGCTATGTAGGGAAGACTTCAGATGTTTGACCATAGGGGAGGTTCGACCCATCCCCTTTAATTTTTTAAAAAAACTGATTTCAAATATAAATACCAGATTGGCAGCTCAATAATCATCAACTGCATACCATACTAAAGTTTTAAGACATTTGCAGAGAAGCTATGTCCTGTGTCTCATTTCTTGCTTAAAAAGTAAAATTTTGGTTTTTCATTTGTAAGTACCTGTGCTAATAGTATGTTAAATCTACAAAAATATTTTGGTTTATAAGTCGACCTTAAATAATGCTTTGAAAGACTATCCACTTAATTAGAAATAGTATTAGTTATTAATATGTGTTTTTTCCCCCATTTTTAATAAAATGGTTGCAAGGGGATGTTTGACCCATAGCAAGTATGGGAGGTTTCGCCCAGGTCAAACCTCCCAATTTTATAAATATGAAGGGCTAACATTTTAAATTTAAAGTTAAATCCCACATATTACATATTTCTAACTTAATTTAAAATTAATTTAAATTAAGTTAGAAATATGTTTTATGTATATAACGTACACAAAAGGATGCAATAAAAAAAAATGTTATGTAAAATTCCTTCTATGTTTGGAAGATTTCTATCATAATTGGGAAATTCTGCCTAAAATGCTTGAAGTATATAAAATTTTCATCAAGGCAATATTGTACCATTCATATATGCTATTGTTCATTCTATTATTTCTTAGATATTATTGGGCAAATAAGTATTAAAATATTTAACAATGAAAAGAAAAAAAATGTTACATTAGCATTTACTGAATTTCTAAGAATCTCTTCATCCCTAGACCTCACAAATTTGACCAATAAAATCCAAGAGAGCAAAGAGGAGACCAATTAAAACAAGGCATGCACAAGAGAGCAATAAAAGATCGCTGCACACCCAAAACAAATCAACATCATAGTCGAGGATTGCATCTCTTGGCGATGAACAGTTGGCGAAACGAAGTGGCAGGAAGCAAAACCGCACTGTACACTACAGATTAACCGGCAATTAATACAACTATTTCTAATTGCCTTTCCACTAGGCATAATTACAAAACAAAATTCAATACCAAGAAAGAAAAAGTTGATTGCCAGCTCACTTTTCCATTACAAGTTGCAAAACACATATGTTTAATACTTTCAATTTTATACAAAATATTCTAAATTTGTTTTTTAAGAACATGAAATTTGTAAAATCTGAGTTTTAAAAAAAATGAGCTAGTGTATCTCCAGCAGTTTTTGTCTTGGAACAAGCAACCTATCTGCAAGTCAAACTTATTTGTCTTTTCATATTTTGAAACAATTTTCCAAGTTTTAAGGCAATTTATTATTATCAAAAATTCAGAGACAAATTCAACAAAACATATTTTGTATATCAATTTAATTTTCATTAAATAGTTATGTAAATTTGCAATTCCTCCTCACACACACAGAATACACTACCTACATCTAATTTTAAAAAGTGATAAAATATGAAAATAAAAAGAAAGCTATCACTATCTTATAGCATCTAGAGAAACTTCTGTAATCTCAAATAATTCCAATCTAATGTATGTCTGCACAAAGTATTTTTTTTATATCAGTTTCACTAAACTGTCAGTGAAACATTGCACCAAATGTGCATATCGCTTAAGGAATTTTTTTTTTTTTTCTGTTCGTTTCACAGTTACCAAATTTTATGTGAAATGTTCCAAGTGTTGATACCTTATAGTCCACATATGTAATTTAACATTGAACTTTGCAGAGTAAGTTTTTATACTAAGTAAACTTTAGTGCCAATAGAAGACAATAATTATTGTCCAGATAATGGAAAAGTAAAGTTAAAAACAAGGAGGAAAAGTAAATGGTTCAGTAAATCCGATACCAACGTTGTAGGATTTATAATGTTTGCATATTAACTTATATGTTACATGCTCAATAAAATCAATAGGATGTTCAATAAAAAATATGACCCACCATAAAATAACATTATTGCACATTATGGATTACATTACATGCTTGAAATGATGGAATTACATTTGTTCTTGTTCCCTATATTTACCTAGAATAACACTGTAATGTATTCTTCTACATACAAATAAATATCATGATGTGAAAAGTGTTTATGTCAGCACCTTTCAGAACATGCACAATATAATGATTTACCTGAAATTTGTTAAAAGTTTCTTTCAAAAATTTTTCACGAACTAAATGCTCATACCCCCAATACAGCTACACATTATACAGGGTTATACAAAACTGTTGGTCACACAGGCAACATCTATGCAGCAGTCTATTTCATTACCAATGAATAGACTACATAGAGAGTACCAAGAATTCTCTATGAACACCTTCAGTTCATTCATTCCTGCACACAAAAGAGGCATCAAAACAGAGTCTATGGCATATCCCAAAGAAATTCCAGAAGATTTAGATAGCAACATGCATTTCGGTACCATTTGAAGGCTTCTCTATGTGCATCTTCAGTTTGTTCATTGCTGCATGAGGCATCAGAACTGAGTCTACGACATCCCAATGAAATGAAGACAAAAGAAGCGATTCCAGAAGATTAAGATAGCAACATACATTTAGATATCGAATGCGCATCAATGGCTGCAAACATGCTTCACAGTGTCTGGCATGAAATGAATTTCTGCATGGATGTTACTCATGTGACCAAGAGAAGTCACATAGAGCAATATTACAAAGTACACAAATTATATTTTGAGTTTCTTTCTGTACCACATTCAAAAGTTTTATTGCTATCGTTGTTTACAAGGAAGTTAAAGTCATCTGCACTCAGTGCAATTGTTTTGAATAAACTTGCATTTTATTTGTGTTATCTGTAAAAGTCACAAATAAAACTTCCTATGCCATACATAAAAAGTAAAAAACATTTTACATAAAAATGCAGATAATTTTTTCAACTAGATTAAACATACACTAATTTGTTCCGATACACTGCATATGCATAAAAATAATATATATATTTTTTTTACATTACATAGCATTCATATTGAAACAATATCACTTCAATTAATACAATAAAATAAAGCTATAATTCTTTTAAATACAATGCTTATTCTATTCTCACTGCTTTGTTTCTACTAAAAATTTAATTTTTGAAAAATTTGTCAAGATAAAATGAAAAACAATGTTCCGATAGATTGTCTGGTCTTGCTTCCAGTTTGATGAAAGAACTTGTTTCTGCTAACTTAAAACTTTTTCTCGATATCAAGATTTTTAATTTATCTTTTCAAATCTAACTTGTAATCGAGCAAACCCATTTGTAAAGAGAGATGCTCCACAGTTATGGAAACTACATGGCTGGTTAAAATGTTCAACAAGCAATCATTTTGAAATGATTTGAAAATTTAAAAAATATTTGAAAGTTAAATATGTTGAATAATTTTGTAACCAGATGAGAACTTTCATTTTCGAATACAGCAGATTCCACTTAATGTGATCACTTTGGGACTTAAGAATTTTGATAACATTAACCGATTGATAACAATAACTGAATTGGGTGAAATCAACTATATTTTTATCACATCAAGGAAAAAGAAACAAAAAGAAAAAAAAATCTTACCTTAGGGCTATCTACAATTTATTTCAAAAATAACAATTTAAAAAATTCATTAATTGCCGCTTGACGACAATTACTCCTTAACAGTTCATTTATATATTGTTCGTACTCATATTTTTAAAATTTATCGAATGATACTGCATGCTGCGTTTCAAAATATCAAGGGCTTGCATAATTTCGGCATTTGTTGGAGGGTTTTCTATAACACATTTGTCGAGGTTGGAATATCAACTTTTATTGCTTGGTTTTTGCTGACAAACATCTTGACAAATTTCCAAGTCTGTTATTGTGGCAGCTACTGGAAAGTCCTCGCCAATGGACATCCACTCTTCATACTCTTCCTTTTGCATACCTTCAGGAGATTCACGACAATTACCGACGGTCACGTCCCTGCCTGCTAAATGAATGACCTTCAAAGAGAGGTCAAATAAATCCCGAAATTCTTTGGATGTGTGGGGTAAAGTGGCCCCAGATGTTCCCTTACAAATTGTTCCCTGAGAAATTTTATGAATGTCAATTGTTAACACTGGTTGAAAACAAGAGATCGGTCAATTCCCTATTTCAAAACTGATAACATTAAACGATCTAGTGGTCACACTAAACAAATAATTTTGTGTACATCTGAATACGTTGGTTCAGGACCAGAGGTTTTTGATAATATAAAGCGAATGATAACATTAACATTAAGCAGAGTCTACTGTATATTAACATTATAAATTTACTTAAAATGTAACTATTTGATGCGTCACAACTGTACAGCAGTTATATATTCCTTACTCAATTCCCAACCAGCAATAAACACTGGAAACTAAATGCAGAATATAGTTCTTATAATTGCTCTGTGGGTCATGAAATGAAGTGAAGTAGAGCAGAAACTTGGGATGAAAATATTTTTGTGTCTTATTAATCAGGGATGAGATTGGCAAAAAAGCAAAAAGACTGAAATCATACGCGAGAAAAAATTTGAACCATAATTTATACGCGAAAGATGTTTTTAAGAAGTAAAACATCAGAACATGCAACATGATGAAAATATTACACTATAATAATTAATAACTTTATAATTTAGTATGTATAAATAAGAAAAAGAATCCTAAATTATTATTAAATCATTCACATTAAAAGTTAACGAACAAGTTTAACACATCATCAGGGGCATCAGAAAATACAAAATTAGACATTAAAACATATTTACCACCTGTGCATCACTGAGATGCAACATTCACCCAACAGAAGTCTGAGAAGAATTATATTTAATAGCCTTTTGATAAAAGTTGGCTAAAAAATAAATAAAAATAAGAACAAATAATTTCTTTTTGCTTCATGCAATTGTGTAAAGTGCTCTTTACACACTTAGTGCTTTTGTGTCAAGTAAGCTCTTTATAAATTATAATGTATCATATACTGAATTCTGTTTCATTTCTTTTATTTTTATACTTTTTTTTCAAAAGTAACAGCACAATGATTTTGTACCTTATAAAGTGAGAGGGGCCTAGAAATTGTACAGTTACAATGACAGATTCATTTAGCACTATTGCTATTTGAAACCCTTTGAAATATTTCCTTAATTGTTAAAGAAGTGGTTTCCTTTCATTTTTTTATTTGTGTGGCTTTTGTTGGTAACAGATCTCCATTAACACGCTTCACCCCTTGTTTTGGAGGGCTCCTATCTTTAACATATTTTTCTTCAATAAAGGATGTGTTTATACCCTCTGCAAGTTTATTTTCAGTAGAGGTTAAAGTTTTTGCACAGTCTTCATTAGTATCTCTTTGTTTAATTACTGGTATAGTTGTTGGGACTACATTATCTCTAGAATGCCTAGGTAAATCATCGGTTTTATTTTTTATTTTGAGAAGATTTTTTTTATGTCTTATTCTCTGCTTAACCTCTTTTGACAGAACACCGCCCCATGCCTCTGTGCCTTGAAGCCATGATAGCTATTTTACAGTTTATTGGGCACAAGACGGAATACCTCTTTTGACAGGAGTTTCTCTTTTTTTTATGTAGTTTATTTATTTGTTTTTGTTCCATTTTTTTATTTTTTATTATTTCCTCATCTTGGTATGCCCTACAAGATGACCTTAAGTTTTCAACCAATTTTTTCAACATGTTCATGCAAAAAAAAAAAAATTTTTTTTTTGCAAAATATGCCACAGAGGTTTTGTTTTCCACAAAAAGGTGGTACTTAATACTTTGAATGGCACAGAATATGTTGGAATGTTCATCCTTGTAGAGCTTGCCGTTATAATGTTGATTCGTCAATAGACGATGAATCAGCTAGTTTCCTAGCCGGTGGAGTCAAGCCGCATGGTCGAGCATATTTTCCCAGAATTTTCTTTCAAAAACGGAGGATAGAAAGGTTTCTTTTCTTTGTGTAAAAGCGGAATTTTTGGAAGAAAAAGTAAATTTTTGCGGCGGGGGGAGAAAAAAAAAAAACGGAAATCCGAAAGAAAAAGAAAAAAACGGAAATTTCTCCAAAATAACAAAAAAGCAGAAATCAGCGAAAAAATCTCATCCCTGATTAATAAAAAAATTAGCTATTTTAACTTTAGGGAACCTTCACTTAAATATTCCATAACCCTTTAAGACTGGACATATTTTTGTAACCAATGGATTAAACAAAGAAAAACTCAAAACCGGATGGCATTTCCCATCTATTTTTGACTTGAGAAAAATAGATATGTAGAGATTCTGGATACAAGAAAAATAATTTCTTCTGGCATTTACTGCATACAAATAACCAGGAAGCAGAAATATAAGCCAATGTCTAACCCGATTGATTGTACGGGGGTTGGTCTTAAAGGGTTAAGCATCAGTATTTGTAAAATTTGAAGTACTTATACATAAATGTAACTGTTATCACATATCGAATTAACTTTGGTAAACCTGGAGTTTACGGTGCACACCTGTTTCTCCCCAATTTTACTTGGCACAATTTGCCATCACCAAATACTGTTTTGGATGTGCAGAGCGCTTTTTATTTCTCTTGCGCATGCATCACTTGAATATGACAGATTGAGCACGCAATGCCTGCAGCATTTCAAGTGTGTACCAGGCAAATTTTTAACTTAAGAAAACTTCAGTGGCTCTGCTTTCTGCATAGCAGGAAACTAGTAGCTATGCTTTTTCATCGAATGCTAGGAATCTAGGTTTTTTTAAAAAATTCAAAAAATGAGAATTTCCGCACGCAATGCCTATGGCATTTCAAGCATGTACCGGGTAAATTTTTTTAACTTAAGAAAACAGCAGCGGCTTCACTTTCCGCATAGCGGAATACTTGTAGCTTTGCTTATTCATTGAGAAACGAAACACACGGAATACCATACACAGTACTGAACCGATATTCAAACCGAAGAATTCCAAACGAAGTTTTATTGAAATTCGAATGAATCGATCAATCACATCGAAGAGCTGCACAAAACAGTCCAATCGAAACAAGGCGCATTATAGTGCGATGTGCAAAACACTGATGAAAAGATTAATTTCAGCACATGCCACTCGTTAAAATCATTGTGCAACCAAACTAAATGTTCTCTTATCTCCGTTCTTGGTGGCAAAGAGTTGGCGATCCTATGAGAAACAAAGTAAGTCGGAACCGTAGACTCCAGATTAACTTGAACTTTTAATGGCTTTGCATTGTAAACATCATATTGGAGAAAGTAAAAATATTTTGAATATGAGCACTCGACAAATGCTAATGCATATGTAAAAATATGCATATCTTAAATATTTACATGGAAAAATATTTTAATATAAAATAAACAAAATCCCCTTATTGTCTGCAATTTTATTTTAAATTCAAATCGGTTGACCCAAACAAATTATAAATCTTGTAACTTCTCAAAATATTACAGACTGTTCCAAAGGATTTTTAAACACTGCCATAAGCTAATTTTTTTACCTAAGTAATTAATACTTTTTAAAGAAGGATATACAATTTAATTAAACATTGTAAGTGGCAAATCGAAGGAAAATAAATAAAATTATTTAAAATATTTGCAATATTTCCATTCAACAGGAATTGCAAGACAAAATCTTTTCTACACATGGAAACAATTGTTTTTAATTAATAAAAAATTAACTACTTAAATTGTCACAAAAACATCACTATAATCTTTCATGCGTTTCATAGTATTTCTGAGCAAAATCTATTCAGATGTTTGGATTTAGATGGAGTAAAAAATATTTTGGAATTTTCACAGTTGTTTATAAAGATTCGAAGATCGAGGTTTTAAATATAACCAGCTACTAATAAATCTAAATAATAAACTAATGTATACTCAAAAAGTGTCATAAATAAAACTTTTTCAGTAAACAAATACATCATGAGTATCGTTGTAAGTGTAATATAGCAAATTTTGTTTAGTTTCAATGTTATAACAGGGAAAACAAAAAGGTAAATAATGACCAGTAGATAACGAATACATGTCTAATTTAGCATTTTGATGTACATCAAAGAAACATCGTCAACCAAATCAACTTTTTCTATTCACATTTATAAAGTAAAAACTGCACAATCAATTTTAGAACATACCAAATCCAAAATTTACGGGATTGATCCGGTTGTTAAGCCTACTTGGGCATGCTACACCGGCGAAACCATATGCTGCAGACAATAATAAGTTACAAAACGAAGTATAAAATGATAACAACAAATGCAAAAGCTTACCTGTAAATTTTGAATGTATCACAGGATTCGTAAACATCCGACAGAGAGAAATAAGAGTATCCTAGAGCGAAGAAATCACACGTCACTCAAGAACATGCAAAACCAAAACAACAC
Organism: Araneus ventricosus; assembly: GCA_013235015.1. Lineage (NCBI taxonomy): Eukaryota > Metazoa > Arthropoda > Arachnida > Araneae > Araneidae > Araneus > Araneus ventricosus. Next base: position 863,566 of record BGPR01000077.1, read on the forward strand.
CGCCATGACAGTTTTTTTCTAGCAGACGAATTACCCAGAATGCCTAGCGGTCGGAAATGCAGGGCGCGCATGCGTCTTCCAATCCAATTAATTTTTTGAATAATTAATTAGCGGAGTAAAAATACCTTCTCCTGTGAATAAGGCTATTTTCACGGCTGGCCGTGAGTTAGAAACCCATGAGTGGAGTGAGTGGTGACAAAAACAGCCCGCAGCGGACGGCGCCAAGGAAGGTTTCGGAGCCAATTTTTAGGCAGTTTGCGGGATTCAGAGGCGAGAAAAATCTGCGTGGCGTCAACGTTAAAACACTTGGATGACTCACACGGCCATTTTTAGCCAGATTGGCGCGTGTTAATTAGGCCCTGGCATTAGTCCGATGAGACAGTTTGTGCGATCGCCGGCGACGACCGTTGGCTCGACGAGCACAGCTCTCTGGTGTGCTGCAGCTCGACCGCCGGCAAGCCAGCTGTGAGTGGAGGTTATCGATTTTTTTCGGGGGGGCTGATAGTAGAAGTGTCTGACTGCTCCCACATGTGTCACATTTTCATGGCGCACGCCGTGGCGGAGGAACATTAATTCTACCATTGTTAATGACTTGTGCTGCGATTTGCCGCCGGAACGTTCAGTTTTGCGTGGCGCTCGGCGAGAGCTGCACGCTACTTCTTATCGTCTGGAAGTGGAAGAAAAACAAAACAGCAGATTTCCTTTCTTTTATATTTTCTTTTCTCACTTTGACTCCCTTTGTTTTGGTTCGGATTAATTACTGAAAAAAAAATTAAATTTCGAATGAGAACTGACATTCTTTTAATGACTCGAAACTTGCTGGTGATATATGGCAACATCTTGAGAAGCAGACGATATTTACTTGGAATGTATTGAGTGGTAAGTTATTTGGAAATTATTAATTTCTCTTACAGCTCGATCGCCGAGGAAGAAAAGATTTCTCATTTATTCCAAAAAAAAGTCGATTTTTTTTTTCGTAGTGAATATGAAAACAAAAAAAGAGAAAGAATGCAAAAATAAAGAAAAATTATATTGGTAATGTTTTGTTTTTCATCCACTGAATTATTAGTTTCGGTATTCAGAATTTAGTGATGGAACCGAAAAATACGATTTAATAATAATAATTATTATTAATAATAAAAAAAAATTTCAAGGATGCCGTGAACATATTTAATTAGCATATAATGATTACCATATTCGCTTCAAGAAAAGCGAATATTTTTTAGCGATTAAGACAGGAAGCACTTCCGCTATTACCATTAGGAAACATGCTTTCAAATAAAAATAAAGCATCCGCATATTACGCAACAGTAAACAATTATTCTGAAAGAAAATAACGTGCCATTGAAATTATTATTTTAATCAACTTTTCACAAAAGGAAATTATTCATTTTTCCTTGTATATCTTCATTCGATTCAAAATAATTTTTCTTGACTCTGAGTCGCTTATTACGCTACAAAACTCTAATTAGAACTTAAATAATACCAAATATTTTGAAATAAACGCGGAAAAATCGGATAATTATAATAGCTAAACAATTGATTGAAACTTTGAATAATATTTAATTTCGAAATGAACGTGGAAAGAACAGAAAATGAATAATCAACTTTGTTTTATTTTAGTGTTCTTTATTTTTATTCAAGCTCGGAATTTACTCTGTTTTTGTTTGTTATTTAGTTTCGCACGTCGTTCTTATGTTTGAGAATCAGAAGAACATGAATTAAATGGAATTACTTGAAGCTTTTGGAAGAAAATAGGAATTTTACGATGATCATTCACAGAGGAATAAGATCGTTGTTGTTTTGATTTCGCTGTCTCGCTCCGCTACTTTTTTTGTTTTTTACAGAATCGGTACACGTGTTTGCTGCGTTTAAAGTAACTTAGTAATTTCTCTCTAAATATGAAACCGTGGATTAAAATTTCGTCGATGATAATATTTATTATCAGAAAATTTTTATTTTTTAAATATAAAACCTATATAATATTTCGCCTCGTAATTTTTAATTTATATTTCTGTATCAATCTTAAGTTGTTTGTTCATATGGGGGGGGGGGAAGAGAGAAAAAGCATGCTTTAGAATTTGACGCGAATGAGAGAAAAGCATTCGTTTAAGAGTTATATTATAACCTTTAATAACCAAAAAAAAAAGTATTTTGACTTAGGAAAAAAGGTAATTTTCTTGCGAGTTCAGAAAATGCGGAATAAATTACTTAAACTTTCGCTAGGAACTTTTTTTCCTGCCTTTTTCAATACTTATATTTTTCTTTGTGTTTATAAATATTTTTTTAAATTATTTTCATTAGGACGACTTATGAATAAGGACGAAATAACACGGTTAAGCTTATATAGAGGGTGACGTATACAATATTATGGGATAAACACCGCGTTTGGTGCAACCACAAATCTTCCCTTCTGGTTTCATCCCCGGTCAAGGACGAAATTAAAAAGAGAGCAGAGGGAGCATTCGCACTGCGAAGAACTAGTGGGTGTTTTAAAAGAGGCGCTTATTGTCTAATTTTCGAATAATAATGCTTTGGGTGGGACGCCCAACCGAATCGTTAACTCACGTGTTAAACAATATTGTTTTTAATTCCCTTGTTACTGTACAAGATTATATTTTTTTCTTGGTACTAGTTTTCACTAAACAGGCTGGGAAGTAAAGAACAAATGTCAAAAATTACTTGTTAGAAGAATGGGAGGTAGTTATTTGGAGGAGACTGAGTTTAAAATTTCTGTCATTTAATTAAAATCGATCAATGGATGTGGTTTGCTATTCTATTCTACTAATTTATACTTGTAATTTTAAGTAGAAAATCAGATTCGTTCTTTCTACTCCCGTTTCTAATCTTATCATACACTTTTATATCGTTTACTCCGTGGTTACAGTTAGTAGTATCGCTAAAACTGAATAATTTATTAGCTTGTACTCATTCATTGATGGTTATATCTGTTCCGAAATCTACAGTCGGTCACTCAACCATTTCAATGTTTTCTGTAAATTATTTGCATACTTAGGTGACATTTTAATCAGTTAAATTATTTATTTGATTTATGCGGGACCTTTTTAAACTGATATTGATTGATCATTGTAGTTATTTACGGATGAAATATTGCGATTTTCTTTGTTTCAAACTATGATGCCTTATTTCGATATGCTCAGTTAATTGTATCTGAAGACGTCCGGATCTAGATATGAAAAGATCTGTAACTCAAAGTTCCTTTCGCACAAAGACATTTTTCGTTTTATTCTTTTAATTTTGCTCACTAAAATATTCTTTAATGGAATTTATGAAGGAGAATTACAAACTGCAGGAATTTATGAAGGAATATCAGCATGTTCAAACGGATATTGATGGCAGCATTTCATTCTTTGATAGATGATATGTTATTAGTAAAGAAAAAATTTATTTATCAGGATAGAATAAAATTGTATTGTAATAATAATTATTTCCAAATACTAGATTAGAGTGAGTTCCTAGGTTGACAGTTATGTTCTATATACTGTTATTTAATAAATCAACGAAAGGAAGAGTTATATCGATGTAATCATGCTCAGACACTTGCTTTACTTTTTGATAACTAAGTCCCTTTTTCGCAGACAGTTAAGTTAAGCATTACGGATTTCCGGCCCTTCTGATTATTGATAACCGGATAATCGATCTTATGCTATGTATTGTAAAATCTTGTTGCGCTCATTTTAGAATAATTTGACTTAGCGAGGATTTCCCGAACTTTTTCTCTTTCCTGATTTCATATAGCTCAAAAAACGTTTTGGCGATTTTAAATTTACATATTACGAATATGAAGTAAACCATTAACTATTAATGGAACAGGGACGTTATATTTCAAACAATTTTCCTGTATACTGCTATATTTTAAAATGAAGGGAAATTCCTAACTGTATATTTGACATTGTTCGATGCAAAAACCTTCCTCATTTACCAACAATTACTGCCATTTCGATTGCGAAAATCGTCATAAAAGTTAATGTATGCGAAATGGTGAATGATCTTTGTCATCTATCGATGGAATAATTCTATTGTTATTAATTCTTTAATACAAGTAAAGTGTATTAAACCGAAGCTACTCCCATGATCATTTGTGCAACACTTTATTCAACGAATGTGACAGAAGCCACGAATTTTGGCAGAAGCCAAAATTTATGAAAAAGTCTCCAAGTTGGAAGTTCTTTGGCTTCCTCCCCACCCCACCCCGTTCTAATTTTATGAAATTAATAGTTTAATACGATTCTAAACTTTTCGTCTCACGATCTCTTTATAACAACAATTTCATGAAAAATGAAAACACACGCCCAAGAAAATAAACTAAGCCGATAAAGCATTAATGTATGAGAAATAAAATAATTTAGTTCACCATATTTGTTTGATAAATTTGAATGTAATATTGAAATTCAGGAATAACTTAGAGATGTTTTTATGATATTGAAGGATCTGCCAAATGCAACCGCTTTTATTAATTAATTTGACGGTCTGAAAATTTATGCTCACAATCTCGCTTGAGATCGGGGACCATTCTTTAACACGTCCACCGTTACTGACGAAACATCTCGTCCGCCAGTCGTTCCTGACGAAGTGACAAGTTTTCTCGTCCGCTTGATATCTTAAAGTATTCTTAATATCTTCAACGCACAGTGGCGAATCCAGGGGAGGGGCTATCGGGCTGCAGCCCTCCCCCCCAGAGCTAAACCAAAAATCTTGATTTAAAATCACTACATCTGTTTGATCTTAATTTTCATTTTAAAATAATAGTAATAAAATCGTGACAACATTGTTTTCTGACTTGACAGGCTCAAAAATTTCCACTTTTCTAGTCATTCCACTTGTAGCGTTGGCGCGGTCGAAAACGTTTTTTAGCTAGTTATTTCATTGTATTTTTTATTAAATTATCGAAAATATTGTAGTGTTCTTTATTATTCTTATTGTCAGGAGAGGAAAGCCTGTAAAGTTAAAGTGTTTTGGCTTATATTATATTATTTGGCTTTGGTTTGTTGTTTGACATTCGTCACTACGATACAAATTTTTTATCACCTCAGCCCCCCCAGACCCGAATCCTGGATTCGCCACTGTCAACGCATGATGCAGTCAATAAGTGCATAGTAGCCGCAGTGAGTGTGTTAAGGAGCCCTAGTTAAAGAAATCTCAATTTAAAGTTTGCTGGGAAACAGAACAACGTTTCAAACAAAACCTATTAAATATCAGCTTCCGTCTACAAATTCCAACCAGATACCGCGAATCTCCATTACAACTAATATAAGGAAAACAACTGGTTTGTTGTTTAGCATTCTAGACCATTTCAAAGCCCCGACGGTGATGTTAAGAAGTCTTGGTTTGGGAAATCCTTACTTAAAAACAGAGTAACTTTTCACAGCTGATAGCTTCTGTCAAGAAAATTTTAACGCCGATTTTCATTAGAACTAAATAAAGAGAAGGCAAATGGTTTGTTGTCTAGCATCCTAGACTATTTTCTAAAAAGATATCACCATAGCTGTGAGCTTGGGGGGTGGCTTGAGACAGAGACTGCCCCACCCGGCCCTTCCTCGACGGCGTCGCTGATTAGAAGAGACCATATTTCAAACCCTAAGCGCGTCGCTCTAATTTTAGGGCCGTGCGAAGGCCGATACACACATACACACACTTGCATTAGGCTCCCCCCTCTCTCTCTGTGGCAAGTTCTCCGTTATCTTCCAAAACAAACATCTACAAGATAAGAGTTTTAACTCCAACATTTCCTGTTCAAGTCGCGCAGGACAACACGGAGACAGATAGCGCTGGAAAGAAATGCGTTAACTTTCATTACGAAGGGCCGTAAACAGTTTTTTTGAGAAAGATTGTATTTGTGTGGTTGGCAGCAGTGTGACGTCGGATTATTATCTGTGTGGGTGCCGCCAATTGCATAAATGCGGATCTTGGCGGTCAGGGGGAAAGTCGGTTGCAGGTATCGTAGGTAATAATGCAGATTTTTTTGTTTTTTGATTGGCTATCCCTTTTCGTTTGTTTTGGAGTGGCGGGTGATAATGGACTGTTGGTGATTTTGCAAATTTTTTTGCACTTTCCATCGGCTGGGTTTCGATTTTAGCTGATGTCTTTGCTCAAAAGCTTTTAAGGGTCGAGGCTCTGGCTGAGGAAAATTTCGAAAGGGTTAGAGAGAGAGTAGCATAGCAAGGGAAAGACGCCGATGATATTTTCCGATGATATATACGATACCATCATCGCATCATATTTGTCTTTTAAAGGTGGAGTAAGCTCAGTAGCATTTTGTTTTCGCGGCATCCCCCTCCCAAAAAGGATGGTGCCTAGGGTATATATGTTCCTCTTACCCTCCCCGTTTGCTATTCCCCTGCAGGTAGTTTCTAACTCGGAAGTCGGGTTGGACGTAAATCTATCCATAATCGGACATAATTGAGATTAAATGCTTTTAAAAGAATAAAGCTATAACGAATTACTTTAGAGACTTGGGCTTCTTCAACTTATTTTACTCAGAAGTTCTTTCTGTATAAAAAAAAGAAGTTTTACGTAGCCAAAATGTGAATGAAATAGGGGAATGAAGCACATATAAATGATAAATAACATAAAGTTTAATTTAGCTATACAAGAATTTGAATGAAATTCCTTAAGACTCAAATGTTCTCTCAAATGCCTCCAGTATCGAAAAGGCTGAAAGAAAGAGAGTAATGGTGTAAAAATGTTTGTAACTCCAATACCTATTGTTTTTGTTCAACACCACTTTGGATGGTGTCCTAAAATCCAAGAAGCTCTGATCTAGACCGTAACGTAAAACAAAGGAATTTGTATTTACAAGTTTTCGGTATAAATCGAAAAATATAAGAATTTTTATTTATACTTGTCTTATTTTCATTAAGTAGAAGAATCCCTAAACGCATAGGCTACATAAAAAGTACCTAAATCGAATATATATGGATTTTCTATATGCACCTCTCTTTCATTTTAGAGAGGCGCATATAGAAAATATTATGTAGATTTCACAGAGGAATTATTACAAAAGACAAAATATCCGTACTTGATACATTGGTTTTATGTTTTTAGCTGAATTTAGAATATATATATATATATATATATCTGCGGTAAGAAAAAGCCGAAAGTGGAATATATATATAAAAGGGGAAGATAAAATAAAGTAGAAAAATAGAAAAATATAGTAGAAAAATATAACACAAACGCAACGTATATTAATTACGTATATTACAAACGCAATGTTTTAATATTTTTTGACTTTCATGATATTGATATATATATATATATATATTTATAAATTTCGGTCGGGATAGAGATGAATTGTTGGACTCCAGTCGGAACGATTTCTGGATAAAAAGCTAGGACTTTGTTGAATACTTATTATGCAATCAAAGATAGACTTGCTCAAGACAGGTTCAATCTGAAACACTAATGATTCAAAGGATTTAACAATATTCAATGTTTCCTAAGTCCATCGAAATAAAGTTGAAAAATTTAACTGAATTGTTTAACTACTTTATACATCTTCATTCAGTGGAATAAAATTCAGATATAAATATATATATATATATATTTTACTAAGAATGCGAAAATCGCATAGGAAAGAAAAACACCGTTGTTTTATTGTTCTTATTTGCCTAAAAGAAACAGCAGATATACATAGGATCATAATTTAAATTTTGTTTAATTAATAAATTTTTAGTTTTTGAATTGCATTTTGACATGTTTAGTGTATTTTGTTTTGTATGTTCATATATAACAGGTTATATTTTGGTTTGTTTATATATATATTATTTGAAGATTTGAACAACCATTGTAATTATTATTATTTTAGAAAAGAATTTATAAAACCAAGTTATTCCAAAAAGTTAAAGAATTCTCCAGCAAGGATGCAGAATAAACGTCGTTTCAATGAAAAATTCTTTTTTTTTTATCTTTAATAAATCTCATGAACTGAAAAAAAAAGAAATCCAAGAATATCAGCTTACTTAAAACAAAATCTACAAAAACACAATCCAAATAAGTCAATAAATGTTGACAGAAATCTGTAAAAACACTTTTTCAGAATAATTCGATCACGAACCAAAAAACTTGGCTAAAGGTATTTATTCCATTGGAATTAAAAATAAACCACTCTTCGAATAGTGGAAAGAAAATAATTCGAAATGAAAGTAATCCTATTTCATTCCATACCTGTTGCTTGCAATTCATCCGAAAACTCCTCTTCAGGAATTTTGCGTGTTGCTATAGCAACGAAAAACATTATTTTCTTCTTTCAACAAAGCTCGGGGAGTTCTCAGCCATCGTCCGTCTCCGCATGGGAAAAAGAGGAGAAAGTTTTGAATACCGAAACATGAAAATGATTTATAGCTGTATTAAAAGTTTAAAGAATTTTCACCGTTTTTGTGTATTTTGTAGCGGTGTTTCGCAATGGAAAAAAATCGTAATAAAAGAAGAAATATTGTCATTGTTAAAATGTTTTAATTGAGACTGTTATATAATTTCATTGAATATAAATATTTTATAAAATCTGCCTCTCAATTAAAAAAAAAAAAACTTTTCTTCTGTTAAATATAGATTTCAGATTATTTTGTAAATCAGTTCGAATTCAAATCAGTTCTGACGAAGAATCGTATGTTCAGTTGATCGTTTATAGTTCTTTGCCTAAATTACGCTGTTTACAGTAGGAAGGGAAAGAAAAAGCAAAACGTTGTCATTTTTAAAACAATGTAAATGAGATGGTAATGTAATTTGACGTATAAATAAATAAATATTTTTAAAATCTGGCTCTGTATATAAAAAAAAAATCTTCGATTATAGTATGGATTTAAAATTATTTGGGGAAACAAATTTTTAATTTAAATCATCATAATGAAAAGAAAAGCCGTTTTGGCAAATTTATCTTTATAAAAATCGTTTGCTACATAGAAAATTATGTGAATTCTTGCTTAACTTAATTCACTTTGATCTTTTTTTGTACATTTTTGTCTTTAAGAATTTTTTTCAGAATAAAATTTAATCTTTTATATATATATATATATATATATATATATATATATATATATAAAATGGAAACGTTGCTATTCTAAAAAACTTAAATTATGGTGATAATTTCTCGTTACATAATTTTAAAATCTGTTGTTAGAATATTATTTTGTGAATTGTTTTTAAAATTAGTTTAAATTTATAACAATTCTCATGAAAAGTCGTTTGGCCAGTTGATCTTTTATAGAATTACAGAAAAATTATGCTTCGAATTCTTTCTTTCATTAATCTAATTTGACAGATTTCATTTAAAATAACGAGTTTCCAGTTTTTGTGGATTTTTTTTTTTATCACCTGCTTACTTAGCTTAGTTAATTCAAAGAGCCGTCTTGTTTCTTAAAAAAGTAAGTAAAAATCTTAAAATATTTTGTTTCTTTTAAGTGATTCTTTAAAAATTAAAACATATTATTGCAAAAGAACCTTCTAACTAATTACAAATGTATTTTATATTTCAGAGATATTTAAATTGATTCATCAGTTGCGTAATTGTGTCACGCGTCATTTACTCATGTTGAATGTAAGACCGTCTATTTTAATGCACACCGTCAATCAGATGATGGTGATAATTTCACTTCTAATTCCTAAACTCAGCAGTTCTAACGAAAAGGTGCGTAATTTTGGAAAAATGAGATATGCGTAATAAGAAAGAAAATTAGCGTCATTTTAAATTGCTAATTTGGCGTCTTGTTTTGTAGCCTAGTTGTGTCTTCTGATGTAGCGGCAGTGATGAAAGATTGTTTAAAGAAATTTCTTCCATGTTTATTTCATTTATCCAAGATCTATTGTATAAATTTGAATGTATAAATTTAAAACGTCTAGGTGTATGAATAAAATTAAATTTTCCTTGCAGTAAATGATTTGTCTGATATCTTCTTTTGAATTGGTCTTTGAAGGTTAGTGTTCTGATTTTTTTTTCCAAAATTTTGTCAGACGTTTAAAAAGAATTTTAAAGAAATTAATGATTTTACATTGATTATTAATGAGAATTTTAGCGTCTTCTAAATGTTTTTTTAGATATTCCACAAACTGAAAAGTATTAAACTTTTAATAATTTGATTTGAATATATATTGTTATAATTATTTCCATGTAATCTCCTTTAAGGACTGCTGAATTTCAGCTTTCACTTTATGTTTACATTATCAAAAATCTCTCAGATAAATGATTTTAGGCAATTTAATTAATTTATTAATACTATTCTATATTGTGTATTGGGCTCTAAAATAATATGAGTACTTCCTTTTACATTTTGAGCAATCAACTTATAATTGATATCACAAATATATTAGAAACTGAATAATTGACTGTTGCTGTAACAGCATATTTGTTGTGATACTAGTTTAGCAATGTTGACATCTTTCTTTTGAGTTGATTATGGTATGTTACACTTATGATTTACTTGAATTTGTTAAGTTAAATTAATTGTATTGTCGATCTAAGATGAAAGGAGTTCTTGAATTCGATGGTTCTTAACATTCGTTCATTGCTTTAACTAGAAGAACTAGTTGCTATTACAAATATAGCTTGTAATAAAAAATCGGAACGTAATAATAATTATTTTATTTACTACTATGAATGAAAAGAGAGAGAGTTAATTAATGGCTTGAGTGAGATTTTATTTACATAGCGTATGATCGTATCACTCTCTTTATACACCGTTCAAATTCTTCATTAAACCTGATGTTATCTTTGAAAAGTAGTTACTTTAAAGTGTCACATATGATATTTCTAAAACAATGTCACCATTATATCAGCAATAGGATCAAAATGGGTATTAGTCATTTGTTGAGATGTCTTTTCGATGTGTAATAACGTTGGATTTGTCCGGATAAGTACTACTCCAGGCAGGGGACTGTCTTTATCCCATTGAGGGTCCATTTTAAGAGCAACAAATTATAAAACAAATTTCATTATATAATTTTAAACCAAAAACTTGTTTAATTTTATAAAAATATCCATTGTTTTGAAGGAATTTGCCTGTGATGTTTTTTTTATACAACTAAGCATACGCTTTGCACGGTTACCTGTGGAACTCAGGGACTTCAACAAATGAAAAAAAAAAAAAACCCATACAAGACATGCAAAGTTCTGACAAAACAAAAGATACATTATTGATTTTTCCCACTTATTTTTCTTCGCGATAATGATATTTCAACTGTAGAAAGAAACAGAGTCAGTACGTTATCCGAACAATATTTAAAAATGCAACGTGAAAATGATTATTATACAGCAAGCAAATATAAACGAATTCGAAAAATAATAATCGAAGTCATTCAATTGAAGGTTATGACGTCACCTGCGCTCTGCACGTCAGCCAATGAAAGCCAGCTGTGCAACGGTTCGGAGGAAGGGAGAAGCCGCTAGAGAAAAAATATCTTTCAACTGACCAGGGAAAAATTAATTAAGAAAAAAAACGAGTAAAAGATATTTAACCGTTCTTGTTTTAAACAGAACCGTTGCAGCTATAGCTGAAAAAAAAAATTGAAAAATAATAGTGTTATTAGAACGTTGGTGGAAATTTAAAACGAAAATAAAACTTCGATAGCAAAACTGATTTTTTTTTTAATTCTCAAAATTTAGTAAATTACGTTAAAAATTCAAAATCTAACTTTATTAGAACGGAAATCTTGTGCTCTTTTCGATTGGGGTGCTCATTTTTTTCGTACAATTATTCAACATTCTATTTAGAATGGTGCGAAAAATCACAAACAACACAAAACTGATTAAAATGAAGAAGGATTTTCTGGATATTTTAAATTCATCGGGTGCATTTCGTGAGATCACTTAGGACTACCTGTTGTCAGAGTTGAGGAGGCTGTAAGGAGATAGATTCAGTCTGGACACAACCACACACACACACACACACACACACACACAATCCACACACACACATACACACACACACACACACACACACACACCCAAACCCTTTGTTTACATATAGTTTATAGATAATCTACTGTTTATATGTTGGTGCATACTAACCAAATTTGGCTTGTTCCCGTTGGACGCTCAAATTCTTAGTTACGGTTCTGATGGGGCATCTTACCTAGCCTGGTCGCTCAGATTTTTAAGACGGCCGATGCTCAGGGACACCATGAGAGTGTTACTTCTGCTGAGAGTGAATTGAAGTGTTGTTTGTGCTCGTCTTCATGAAAAATCTGGGTGGCTTTGACTTATTTTTCACCTTTCTATAAAGGCACTGAGGGTTGGTTTGGAGCGAACCTCGTAATAAGTCAATTCACATGACAATGTTAAATAAAGACAAACGTTAACTCCCATGTTGCCTTACGCTGGATTTTTGACCTGTGAGGGTCGTTGTCGAACCCGTTTCCATCGAAAGATCGCCATAGAACAAATCGGAGGTTAAATCCTGCAGATGTGCTGAAGAGGTTTCTCGAGAGGAGGTGGGGAGCATCTCCAGGTATTGTGTTTACTTTGACGAACAGTTGAGAATTATGAGGTCCGTCCGCAAAATATAGCTGAATGGGCTTCAGCGGCCTTCAAGGGTCTTTCTTTCGTGATGCAAATTTGAGCGTGATCAGTTTGAGTTCAGATTGCGCAGTGGATTTGAAATGGTCACGTAACACGAAATGATTTCATTTCCTATCTCCGTGATGAGATTGTATGTTATTTCAATTATAGTTACTGTGTTTTGAGGGTGAAACGTTACTATTTTTTTAAATAAAATCAATTATGCAAAAGTAATTGGAATGAAAAAAAAATTTTAAAAAGACGTTGCATATTCCTAACAACTTTTTTCCACGGTTTACCTGGAAGTAATAATACTGGAATAGCTTTTTCATATATCAGCAATTTCTATTCACTAGTGTGATACATACTTGCACACCTGCAATTTCAGAATAATCTGCAATGACTTCCACAGATCAACATAAATTAATTCTAGAATGAATACCAGCAAAATTTTCAACAAATTTTTAAGAATGAAAAAAAAAAACATATCACGAAATCGACTAGAAGATAAATATTTTGAAAAAAATTGCAAGGGAATGCAGAAATGAGGTGCTTGCGCACGCTAATACATGTGAACGCTTCAAAAACTTCCGGAATCGTCTGCTCTTCAATGAAGCGGCAGACTTTTTAATAGCAGAGATAAAGGAATTTTTCGTTGCCTAGAAGGAGGGTGGAAGACGGGTAAAATACACGAGCACAGAGGCCTATTTATTGCCGCAAAGGGTTCTCAAAAACAGGATGTTGATTGCAGCTATGGTAGGGTGTTTAATTGACACTTGGGGCCTTAGGCGTTCCGGTGGGGCTCGGCCACCGAGATTAATTCGTTTTTTTTGTCCGACTTCGCTGGGGCCGGTTATTTATACATTCGGCACCTCATGATAGTTTTCTCATCTGCGCTATAATAAAACGATTATTTGTCCGATTATACATGAGTTATGGGTACAGGTGCATGAGGGGAATGTTGTTTCTAAGCGCGTATGAATTATAATCATGGACATTAAATGTACTTTTAATTAAGATTTCACCGTTGTGACAAGTTTAGAATGAAGCATGATATTACGCTTGATTTTATCTTGTGTAGAAAAAAGTTGTGGAGTCAGTTCTAGCGATGTCATCTAATCACGTGCTAAACGTTAATTGCTCACTCTGATACGCACGTTCTCTTACTTTCCTATGGTGGAGTCAACACTTCCGTTCTTCTTATCAGATAATGATGGTGTCCAAAAATTGAATTGGCGCTACGGTCGCTGGATGTGATCTAGTGGTTAAGCTGAAGGCATGACTTCATTAGAGGTTTGGTTATTTAGATTAACCCTCTGTTAGTCGCAATCACTGTTAGACTTAAGATGACAGTACGGTCTCGTCGCAGCTCGAAAAGTTCGCCAACTTAAAATGATTGCCAGTACGGCCATCATCGTAGATTGCTATAAAAAAAAAATGTTTTGAATAAGAAGCATCATTTTCAATTTGTAAGGTTTCAACGTGAAAGTTTGTGAAAGTTCTTCCAGCCTTGTGAGAGAGTTTACTTGAAAAAATATACCATACCATGTGCGTATCTAATGGCCATTGCGACTAAGGAAGAGCTTAATGTCCCGTTTGAAGGTACACGAGTGCTGTATTGGGACTAACCCTCATAATTTGAACAGTCCTCAGATGCCGAGACATTGGAGGTACGATTTCGAGGTTTAGATTTTACCAGAATTTGTTTGGTGTTTTATCCTTGTTTTTTCCATTTTAATTTTATGTATCAAACAGAGTTCTTGAATTTTGTTTTCTACTGGCGGCTATTTTGATGGAAAATGTTGATTTTCTGGAAGGTTTCTGTCAGCCGAAATGGAAAATAAACAACAAAATGGTTGAAAATTAATTATAAAAATAATACTTTAAAGAGCTTCTCCAGTAAATTAATATGAAACTTTTCAGATTTCATAGTGATTTTTTCCATAATATTTGTTTATCAACATTATAGGACACCAGAAAGTAGTACTGAAAACATTTTCGCTTGATCTTATTTTCTGAGCTAATCCATTTATGGATGTCTTGACCAGCAATTTGGAAGTTCTGCTTTAGAGAAGAAGGAAATGAAAAAAAGCAAATAAAAAAAAGGTGGTGAAATAACTATTAAATGAAGTTTTTATAGCCTTATATATAGACTGAGTATATATATATGAAAGAGTCGAATTTATAAAAGGAGAAAAGGCAGTCCATTGTCATCCAAGAAGAGAGACGATTTGTCCAAATCTTCTATTTATTTAGGCATCGGTTTTATTTTTTCATAGGACACATTAATTTGTTTGCAGCCCATGACCAGAATTTCAGAAGTTATGCCCGCGCGCGGTGTTGTTGGAATGCTTACATGCTGGCGTGAAAGGGGCCAAAAGAATGCGCAGAAGCTAAGCACCGCAAGAATAGAATTGTCATGGGAAACCGTGATTTTTTAAAAGAAAAGTTGTAGTGCGTTAATTATGTTGAAGATAGTATTTAAATGGGGTATCGCTAAACATTTAGAGAGGTTAAAAATAAAATATCACATAATGTGTGTGTGTATGTATGTAATTCCTTTTCCAGCGATACAAAGTAGTATAACGAAACATTGAAAACCGGGAACGAAAGCTCCGAGTAGACATTAAAACTGGTATTTTTACTTTTATTGCATGAAATAGAAACAATGGATGTATTGTTTTGGAGATTGACACTCATTTCTCAGTCAAGGTTATTTCACCTGAACGTTGCGTAAAATATCGCATATCTGATCAATTTTCTCTTAATGACTGAATTTGATTCTTTATAGAATTTTAAAATTACATTTGTATGAACCGGTTGGAAAAATCCGCATTCCATATTTTTAATCTGAATTTTGTTTTTTTTCTTTTACTTTCTAACTTATTTGCATATTTGCTATATAAACTCTCAAGATCTGCCAATTACAGTATTTTGCTTTTCTCAATCACGTTGTAAAATTCGCACTAGAAGTAAATCTTTTTGTATTTTATGCAACTGTTACTCCTTGCGCTTTAAAATGACTGATATTTGGTAAATGAGTATATTGTTCTTATTTTTGGTGATGGCAGTAACTGCCTCTTGACGTCTAGCATATCTACCGAAGTCCATCGGTCAAGGGGAAGTGTGGCATCTTCTGTCGATGAAGAGTGAATTGAGCTCTTATCACCTGACGGAGATGTGATCTCCGTCGGTGATAAGATGCTCAGATTGCCATATGATATGCAATCATTTTATGTGATGAGATGATCAGATTACCGTATCTCTTATTAGTAGTGCTTTCCTGGAGGATTTTCAAGGAAAGTGGCCTCATTCTCTTTACCGCTAGAATGGAAACCAGGAAAACATCCGACAGCTGGCAATTCCACTAAAGCTCACATCGATGTACCAGTTTTAAATAATGCTTGGAAAGAGCTCAAACAGAGGATAAATGTGACTTTCTCGCTTCGATTCATGTTCCTGGGCCATGACAGCCTTAACCCACTAGGCCACTAGTCAGACTTGGTATTTTTGTGGGAATAAACGGAAGTTTCGTGATTTTCATTTAAAATTCTATCTATCCAATACCACCATCCATGTATTTTCCGATAGAGCTTTTATAGAAACGGACCTTTAAAGTTTAATGGGGATGCTGACGAAATGGTAAGATCTAGACTTCGAGTTTGGAGGATGCGGTTCGAGACCCAATTCCACCGAAGAACTGTGTGTGAGCCTGGTACATAAAATCTACCGTCGTTGGTCATACGATCACGCGGCATGGAAGTTTGGAGATTTGAGTACCGCCTCGGTGCGTCATCTAACCACTATTCAGAGGTGCAGTGTTCATCCCATAATAGCCCTTGTGTAGCTTGACTATGGAATGCTAATCCAGTAGAACAAACATAACATTTGCATTATATTTTTTGATTATTGTAAAGGTCTGACACTAATTGCTTTGTAATCTCATTTTAAGTTTATTACTTTAAATTTTTAGTGAAAACCGTTCAGTATATTGGCAAACAAAACAAATAAACATAGCTTTATTTTATGTTTTGGATTATAATGAAAGGCGTCTGAAACACATGCTTTGTAATCTTTCACTGTAAGGTTTATTACTTTAAATTTTTATTGAAAATTAAATAATCTAGGTAAAACAAAGAGGACAAAAAGAAGGGGCACAATGTGCTGGACAAAAAAACTTTGGTTTCAAAAAAAGAATCTGTCCAAAGTTTAAATACT
The DNA here is from genome assembly GCA_013235015.1 of Araneus ventricosus. Classification (NCBI taxonomy): domain Eukaryota; kingdom Metazoa; phylum Arthropoda; class Arachnida; order Araneae; family Araneidae; genus Araneus; species Araneus ventricosus. The sequence continues at coordinate 880,295 of BGPR01000077.1, forward strand.
TACTTTTTCTCGTAGCTTCTCTCTAATTAACCTGATACATGGTGAGCAATCAACGCCGTTTCATCTGTTCTTTTTCTCCGTTTATGTTTTTACTCTTTTATTTTATACCTATAGAAAATTTCTGCCTACCCGTACCGTTTCGATCTCACACAATAGCTTTTGTTTCACCGCACAAAAATTACTCAAACGGTTTGTTTTCCTCATTTGCGAAGTAAATCGTGGCACAAAATGTGAATGTCGTGTCGAAAAAAACAGAAACGAATTCACTATTTTGTAACGGAATAATTAATGAAAATGCGAATTCTACAAGTACTTCTGCCGACTATTGTGTAATTTGCTTGAGTAATCCTGCTGTTCGATTGTGTGTGTCCGTGTAGTGGACGCTGAGACCTCCCTCTTCCATATCTGGAAAGCAGACTTTTAACAATAAAGTATTGTAGAAGAGAAAGTCTTTTCTTTTTCTAATTATTATGGTGTAAAACACTGGTGATATTATAACATCTTTATTTTAGTATCTGTGTATTTATACTCACAGAAAAGACATGGAGTGGGAAATGGACATGCGAGTCAAACTCCTCCCTCTTCCATATCTGGAAAGGCAGACTTTTTAACAATGAAAATATTTTAGAAGAAGTCTTTTCTTTTTTCCTTGATTATGAGGTAAAACACTGGGATATTATACATCTTCATTTAGTAATCTGTGTATTTTACTCACAGAAGACCTAATGTGGGTGGGGAATGACGACGAAAGGCAAACCCTCCTTTCCATATCTGGAAGGCAGACTTTTAAAAGAAAAATATTTATGAAGAGAAAGTCTTTTCTCTTTTTTTCTAATTGGATTATGAGTGTAAAACACTGGCGATATTATAACATCTTCATTTAGTAATCTGTGTATTTATAACTCGAAAAGACCATATGTAATGTGGGGAAATGGACATGCGAAGGTCAAACTCCTCCCTCTTCCATATCTGGAAAGGCAGACTTTTTAACAATGAAAAGTATTGTATGAAGAGAGTCTTTTCTCTTTTTTTTCCTAATTGGATTATGAGTGTAAAACACTGGCGATATTATAACATCTTTATTTAGTAATCTGTGTATTTATACTCACAGAAAAGACCTTAATGTGGAGTGGGGAAATGGACATGCGAAGGGCAAACTCCTCCCTCTTCCATATCTGGAAAAGCAGACTTTTTAACAATGAAAAGTATTGTATGAAGAGAGTCTCTTTTTTTCCTAATTGGATTATGAGTGTAAAACACTAGCGATATTATAACATCTTTATTTAGTAATCTGTGTATTTATACTCACAGAAAAGACCTTAATGTGGAGTGGGGAAATGGACATGCGAAGGGCAAACTCCTCCCTCTTCCATATCTGGAAAAGCAGACTTTTTAACAATGAAAAGTGTTGTATGAAGAGAGTCTTTTCTCTTTTTTCTAATTGGATTATGAGTGTAAAACACTGGCGATATTATAACATCTTTATTTAGTAATCTGTGTATTTATACTCACAGAAAAGATTTAATGTGGAGTGGGGAAATGGACATGCGAAGGGAAACTCTGTGTTTTTTCCTGATACCTTGTTGTAGTTGTATTATACATTTTCTCATTGTCAAAATTCATATAAATTCCATTTATTCTTTACAGAATTTGTTTCTTTCAAATATTTGACATATGCTCTGTTATTATTTTTGGTTTTGTTATGCTTTTTTTTCTATATTTTTAAAATTTAGTAAACTCGAAACTATTTGGGCGTTGTGAAACTTTATTACCCTGTTATTTCTTAACCTTACAAAATTGCTGTAATCCTTGCAATATTTGTTGTAAATTTGGTTCACATTGCCACCAGTACCACCCCTTTTTTGATCCTGCTGGCCTCCTTCATGCTGGAGAATTCTCCTTCGGAAGAGCTCTTCTGGGTGTTGAATGAATGAAAAGACAAATCTCAGTACAATAAACTGACAGCATCTATTCGACTATGAACCGCAGTTTAATCAGAACACGGAGAAAAGGAATTAATAAAATTCGAACTGATTTTTACTTTCTTGTGTACGAAGTATACAAAGAGAAAGTATTGTCATTGCCAAAATATTCAAGTTCGAAATTTTGATAAATTTCCACGTTTTAGACATTCTTGAGTCCGAAAAAACATTGTTGCAGTTACTCTGTGACTCTTGTCTGTCTGTACTCAAAATGGAAAGAGCTACACGAATGAAATTTGGTATATGGTTTTAATAGCAAGTCTATAGATTGTATCAAATTTTCGACGAAATCCGTTAAAGAAAGCCTGTTTGCCCATCCACCAGTGTGCATGTGAAGGCTATAATTCAAAAACGCAAACCAGCTAGGCAGTTAAAATTTGACTTATAGTTATATCGCCAGAGCCTGTATCAAATTTTAGACTAAATCCTTTAACTGGTTGATTGTGTGTCAGTTTGTCTATTCGTGTATGTACACGCGAGAACTCAAAAAAGCAACGAACTAGACAAATAAATCTGTTACGGGACTCCAGACTAGACTTGTAATTTAAATTTTGAAATCACGAATTTTTGAAACTCCACCAATTATCTTTTAAACCAACTTTAAAGAGTTAATTAAACTTCTTCAACCGAATTTCTAATGATATGAAACAGACCAAAGAACAGCACAGCCGAAAATTATCCAAACCGAATTACTCGCTGGCGTTTATTTCAGTTCTGCTGATGACTCTATTTATTACCACACCGACTCAGTCGCAGCCAAATTCATCCCCCCCCCTCTAATCCCTCCAAGAATTAATTGCTTTAGCCCTTTCGCTAATTAAAGCGCAATTAAATTTCCTTCCAAGAAAAACAATCCAACTAGAGAGAGGAACCGTCTGAAAGCTATTACGTTCCCACTAATCGAAAAGCGTGCTAAAATTTCCCAGCAATTCTAAAAGTTTGTTGGTGATAAGACCCAAACCATGCCAAATAGGGGTTAGGCAACCAACAACAACACCGGTAAAGAAAAAAAGGGCATAGAAGGAAATAATCGTTTCTTTTTTTGCCGGCAAGGGAATTAAAATAAGTACCTAAACCCTTTTTCTGTAATTCGTTTCTTGGTGATGGTTTAAAAGCATTTAAAGAGCACCTGAAGAAAACACTCAGAGATTTTGTTTCTTTGCATACAATTAGGGGCCGGCGCGCCTGGCATCAAAAACTAAAGTTTTCTCTCCGCTCAGTAATTAAGTGTAATCTGGTCCTAATTATCTACGGCATATAATTATCCCGAGTTCAACTAATTGCACTTTCCCGTTTGCTAATTACACAGGGCTCTCTCGTCTTGCCCCAAAAGGTTCTCCTTGTCCTGGGAATAGAAGACGCGCCCCGGTGTTTCATGGGTGCGGTGGATGGAGTCTCTCCCGTTTTTAATCACATCGCTAATACTTGCTTTTTTCTTTTATTTGTTCTTTCGGGGCAGTTTTTTTTTATTTTGTCTTTTTCTTGTGCCCTCTCTTTACGGGATTCATTTTCTATTCTTCCTCTCTCTCTGGCTCGCTCTTTATCGGGAAACAATCGATATCTTAATCGCTTTTGCCGAGAAAACGATTAATCAAGTTTGAGCAACCCATCTTCGCAGCGGTGCTTGTTGATGGAGAGAGAGAGAGGCTAAAAATCCAACTGTAGAGGGAGAGATTTTTGCAAAAGGTCAAGACGGTATGGACCTTTTTCCTCCGACGATTTTGCTTGCTTTTGTTGTTTCCTTTTGTCGCATGATTTTTCGTTCAGTTATTCCCATCGTTTATTAATACACAGTGACGTGTGTCAAGCTTAACTATTGACAGAAGCACTCATTGTTATGTACGGGTTGAAATATACTTTTAACTATTTTACCTGGTGACTTATTAAGGACTTGAGTGACAAACGTTATTATGCATGTCGTCCAGCGTCTAGCGGCGCGTTGTCTTATGCGGTGCTGTTAAGTCGCATCCTTCCAGGTTCCTATATTTCCTTCTTCAGGTTTCGTAATGGATTAAAAAATTAAATTGGTACGTCACATTTGACATTTATCACATGAACATGAATTGACTGCATTGGACAGCGTGAATCGACTGACTAATATTTTCAGACGTATGGGGTGTAATGTACGGCAGGGAAGGAGTTATAAATAATTGGATGTCAGGATTTAGGGGTCCCGAGAAGCCAAAATGTTGTGCGTTTATATCGCTTTTTAAAACCAAATATGGTGAAAGAGCAAAAAAAAAAAATACTATGCTGGGACCCCATTTACCGTTGATACGCCACTGAGTTAATGAAAACGAGAGTAGCCAATTGCTTGAAAGTGTCTGTGTGTGAAATGGAGAATAAATTCTAACTTAGAATTACTTCAAAGTATTGCAAACCGGTACGATATTAAGAAATATTTACATCGCCATACACAGTAAATGAAAAGCCAGAGACTTTAAGTTCATTCTCCCTCCATCCTGGTTCCATCTGTTCACACGGTGCACTTGATCTGTTCCTTTCAATTTCTGGTTTCAGTTTAAATTCATACAGTGGCGCGCAGGCAAGGGGTCGTAGATGCCCGGACATAAACATTTTAGGGATCTCGAGGAGACTTAATGTTAGCTCGTATATTTCTTTTTCTAAAAAACCAAATATGAGTTAAGCGAAAAAAATAATATTATGCTCTGGACACCATTCATTGTCGGTACGCCACTGAGTTCATAAACATGGGAGTAGCTTGGAAGGTGGATTCTGTCACTAGAGCTGCGTGGAAGCCTCTTGCTTCTGCAGATCAACAAGTTTTTGTTGGCTTGCTGGCTATCTCTGATTTGTTGTCGAGGATAGATGTTTCGAATCCAAATTTCGTGAATGTACATTCGCTTATGAGGATCTGGTGTTGTTAAATTTGGTTAGAAGTGGGATGTCTTTCCGTTCCATCCTTCCTATGGAAATTCAAAAAGAAGGATTCCACCTAAGGTGTCGTCGTCGTCTGATTACGATTTAGAATAACGAAGCATTCATTCAATCAAATAAAGAGCCCATTAATATATACTTAAATTATAAATGATGTAATGGTAAGAAGTTTATTTTATAAAAGGTAAATGGATTTTTTTTTTTTTGAAATTCCTGTATAGAGGACCAGCGGCGGATTTTGACCATATGAGGCCCCAGGAGCAAAATTTTTTTGAGACCCTTGCCTTACTCAATGTCGTAAATTCTCAGTTGGCTGAACACTGCTATGTATGTCGAATAGATTTTGAGGCCCCCTCAGAGCCTCTAGTTACGAGGCGACCACCTCTAGCGCCTGTGCGAAAATCCGCCACTGATAGAGACATGATCTGTCCCATGTCCATTCAATCGGTTCTGTTGCCGTAATGGCATGAGGCACGGGGGCTTGGGGCGGCCTTCTGAAGAGAGACATGATATCTTCAGAAGTTTTTCTTTGTTAAAAACTTTTCCAGCAGTATGCTGTGTTCAATAATCTGAAGAATTTGGAAATCAAAATATTTTGCTTGAACTATTTAATATATAAATTTTAAACAAATAATGCTGTCAAGTAAAAATGTATGCTCCTTCAAAGAGAAGGATGGTAGATGTATAGGCAAAGAATTTCAGCAGAGTATTAAGATGAATAAATGATTGCAACTTTTCGATTAGTTGCATAGAACAAACATAAATCCTAATTTTATCAATTCCCTTTCTCAGTGTATCTGCTTGCCCAAGCTGAGTACTCACTGACTCTAATGCTTACACTCCAGGTCATAGTCGAATAGATACTGTTAGTTTATTGTACTGAGGTTCCTCCTTGGAATGTCCATTTCGCCACGCTACATTAAGACAATTTATTGTCCATAGCGCCAGCGCGATCCCCTTTATGGAGGTATGCCATGAATCGATTCACGCTCCCTGTCTCCATATGTGTAAAATTTAGCTAATTACTTGTTAGTGTGCAGGCGTGTGAATGTGGCTTGAGTAGACTTCCTAGAGACATGATCTAGAGTAGGGCTCTTAGATTTAGGGTTGTGACACGAGCTAGAATAGTGTGGCCAAATTTTGGGGTGTGAACACTTTTTCATCTCCAAGTATATGGTGTCAAATGAATAGAAATTTTACTTCTGTGAGATAATTCAGTCAGTATCGATCATTGTAAACTAATAATTTTTTGAGTCCCCAGTAGAATACTGTTCAGCAACGGATTCCGAGACTACAACTTTTGGACGAATTCACACCGGAAAGGGGTGTCAGGCAATGAGTCATATGGCCACATTTCCGGAGTTCTTTGTTAGATTACGCTCAGTAAAATGCAAACATCGCCCTTCCATTCTTCACTTTCCCCCTATTTTGATGAAAATAACTCCCCCCGGCGCATGCGCAAAAGTGCGGATGGCTTCGGAATCCGTTGCTATACGATATATACTTACATTCGATTAATTCTTGTGTGTGAAGTCATGGTAGCTGAGGCTCTGCTTTGCTACCGAATAATCGTTGGTGCGAGACCCAATTCTGCTGAAGATCTGCCTCTGTTAAAACTGTCTTCATGATTGAAACCTGCATGTGTCATGGAAATTTAAAATTGAGTTGTCGCCTCCTCATCTGATAACAGTTCAGAATCGTGAGGTCTGTTCTCAGTAGCTCTTGCTGAGATTCGAAATGGGGCGTTCATCTGACAAAAAAAAATCAATATTGGACTGAATGATCGTTAATATTTGTTTACAAACATATAAAAACAATAGTAAATACTTATATAATTTTTAATTTGTTTTTTGAGGCTTCCAGTACGAATTAATCAAATTCCCATTAAAATCTGTCGTAACTGTGGGATCGTTTAACATACATTTTGGGTAACGAACATAGTTTTTAAGTGGATTATGTTCGGCTGTATTTTAAATCTTCGATTTGGTTGTTGGACCACTTATGGCAGCCTAGCTTCTATGTATGAATGCTACATCAAGGAGTTTTATTACAGGTACGTTGCTCGTTCATCTATACAAATCGTATCTATCATAGGCATTAATTTTCTGACCTTCTTTGTGACTAGTTGGTTACCATACAGAAGGTACATACGGAGTTTTGTGTCCCGGTAGAAAATATATTCCCTCTACCAAGAACTGTCTCATGGTCATTGGGCCGTCACAAAAATATTATTAGTATTATTAGTATTTCATCATTTTGATTTCTTCCAGTGGATTCTTGCCAGGCTACATCAGCTCTTTGGATTGCATAAGATCTTGCCAACCGTTTTCACACTGTATGTTTTCAACTGGTAGTTTGCCGCTTACGAGATACCCGAGAGGTCATGCGCTTTATTTTGGCTTTAAACTTCAATGTTATGAATGGAAGTGAAAGTATTTAGTTATTCTCGATATTAAAACATGTTATTGTAGCAAATGTGGAGTAAACACTTAAGCCCTAGTCCTATCATCTAGCATTAAAAAGCAACTGAAGTGACACGCTGAAATGGTTAAAAGCGGAGTAGATGTAATGGAGAAAGCTGGTGATGCCTAGAAAGAGATATCTTGAACCTGCTTGTATGCACCCTAGCTTATTTCGTTAAACCCAATATTTTACATGTTCATTTTGATATCCAAAAAAAAAGTTATGTTCAGAGATGAAAGTATATAATATATATTTTAGTATACATAAATGCACATGTATATATTACCGTTAAACCGTATAATTCAGTTATTTTATAGAATAACTAGGTATTCAACCAGGTAATTCGTGAAATACCTAGTTATTCTATGAAATAACGGATTCCACGCTTTTACTGTAACATATACATATTTTAGTGATGAAGTAGCATAAGCCTATGAGAAGTATATTTCGTCAAAAAATAATAATAATAAAATCTTGATAGTTAAACAATCAGTGTTGTAATCTTAGACAGTGCGTTCATTTTTTTCTTTCTTGCATACTACTTAAAGAGTTTTTAAAAAAATGTAATGTTAACTTATAAAACTTTTATTTAAAATTAAAATTATTTAAAGCACGGTGATTGATTTGATTACAAACTACACACACAATTTACATGAAACTTCATTATCAAGCCGAGGACGTCTGCTAATAAATAAGCATGAATCTAAATTAAGAATTCTCCAATTTTTTGGCAGCGCGCCTGTGTCTTACCCAATCGTGCGAGGAAGCGGTTTTCATAAAAAGGGAACGAATTCTAGACGTAAACAAACAAATCTCAATCTCTCGTTTCCCAATCTAAACAAGATCTCGCGGGGGGGGGGGGGCTTATAGGTTCCCCCTCCCTTTTTTCCCATCTGGTGCGCAGATTACGCTAAACGTGCACGTGTGAAATGTAATTGCGGAAACTTATGCGCAAACACTCTCTGTAGGATTCCGCTGGCTAAACTTCCGTTTTATTATTATTTCTTTTTTTCCCTCCATCCACCTCTCTGACTCTTCTCACTTCACTTCGGTCCGGGAGCAGACGATTCCCTAATCAACGCCTCACTCTTTCTTTCACTCCCTGGCATGCAAAAGTTTCCAAAAATAGAAACCTCGATCACACTGGGAGGAAGAACACACATGGCTCTATATTCATCGTAATCGTAATCGAGGTTGAAAATATTACTACAGGGATGTTTATGTCTGTTACGAACGTAAAATCTCGACAGATAAAGCAATATACATCTGCGCGATTTCTTTCCCTTTTTTTATTATTTTTTCTTAAATTGTAAACACTTTTCATATTTGTTGTCTCACCATACCCTTTCGTAATTCGTCGTCTGTCATATGAAAGACCTCCGTTTTTAGTTTAATTGAGGAAGTGTTAGAATTTTAAGTATTATTTTAAAAAGAAAAATGATCGTGTTTGTCTGGGTCTTATCAGCGTCTTGATATCTGCTAAGAGATTTCGTTCACTCCGGAACATTTCTTCTAAAAAAATGACCGCCAGATCAACAAATAGAAATCACAGAACACATGTAACGATATTACTTCAAATGATATCGGCTGTTTTTATGTGAAGGCGTGGTAAGTGTGATTTGGAACCTTAAAAAGAAAAATAATATAGCAAACAGCTTTTTAACCCTCCAATCATCCGGAGATATTTTAGTTTTTTCTGTATTTTTAATCCATATTTATATGCAACTTTTGCAAATAAGGCCTAGTTCTTTTGTAAGGAAGTGGATTTCTGTTCGTATGCAACGTTGTAATAGCGTCGCCCGCCAAACGGTATGTAATAATTGAGGCAATAATTTCTACATTTCCCGGAGGCGAGAGGTGGTTAAAATATTTTTTTTTATTTGATAGATTTCGTGAAGAAATTTTTGCTAACTATTTTAAATAAATCCGTTTTTGTTCATCATTCGTTGGCTTATTTTATTTTCCGAATTATATCCACTCTAGCACTCGGAAAAAAACCACTTGCATATACAAGAGGTCGCTTGGCGCGCCCCCCCCCCTGATGTTAAAAGGCCGAGTAGAAAGTTGAAGAATCTTTAGCATATCATTTGGGACTCGTACTCGTATTAATTTAGTATAGGATGCCTTAAGAACTTGCAATGCATTTCTTTAAACTTTTTTTATGTTGAGTACAGCATCAACATTTATTGAATTTATAATCGTGTTATAGATAAATATCCGAAAAATAATACAGTAGAGTCTCCCTACAGCGAATTTCTCCCTATAACGAAATTTTTAATCGGAATGTTAAAAAACATTCAAAATATTCTCCATATAACGAAGTGGTTGTCTCCCTAACGAATTTTTTCAGACCTTTATCTTTTCGATTTTTGTCATTTTTGAAGAAAATTGCTAATTTCTGTGCAAACAAATCGCTCACACGTGCCTGTTTCTGGAACCTTTCGCAATGTTCATTCCAGCGATAACACATAACAATAGAATGCTATGTGAAGGGTAATGCAGTTGTGGGGACCTGGGTTTCTACACAGGGAGCAACATTTCTACGGGTCAAGATTCCAAGAATCGGGGTGGAGCGGGGGTGGAAACAGCAAATGGATGTGATAATACGCATTTTTGTCTTTATCCGTACTAGTACATATTATTCTCTAAATTGGTTAATTGTCTTCACTTTTGAGCATTTTATTTATACAGCAAAAATTAGTATAATTGTAATAAATTCATAATAAATATTACTTCATTTTTAATTGAAAGTCATAATTAAATATTTTTGAACTTATAGCACATACTAAAAGGTTTGTAACATTTACTTAAATAACTGCAAAAATCTCTAATCTCCGTATAACGAAATTTTCTCTATAGCGAATTTTTCAACTGGAACCAAGCGATTTCGTTATAGGGAGATTCCACTGTATTCATATATCAATTTTTGTGATTTAGATTGGTTGTAAAATCAATAAAAAGAGGCCATGTGGATAAAAAGGCGAACGAAATCATGCTCGATCTTCAATTCCAATCTTCATATCAAATTAGCTTAGCGAGGGTGAGAAATTACGATATTAACCCTCTGACAGCCGAATTTTTTAAAAAATTACTATTTACATGCAACGTTTGAAGACATGTTCAAATACTATTAAACCAAGCGAATTTTAATTCACATGCAAGACTTTATTAGTATAATATGATTCAATGTTTTAAAAGTACTAAGTAAGCCCATTAGCGTGCGAAAATCGTAGGATGCAGCAGAAAATAGACTTGCTTCCAACAAGCGGAAATCGCGGGATAAGCAGTCAGAGGGTTAACGCTCTGGTCCCAATCTTAGGGGATGCACGAAGACAGTTCTGCTTTTAATTCTGTTTTTTAAAAGCCAAATAGGACCGTGGGTGAAAACAATAATTTGCTACAGGGGTCATTTCTTTCATTACGACAATGACAGAATGAGACAAATGCTTTTCTTACTAGTTCCTAACTTTTCCATTGTTCTTAACAAGTGGTTATTCATGGTACTAAATGAATGTGCGAGATTAATCTTTTATTTATAATCAAAGCTTTGCATTTTATTATTCTGCCATTTATAAACACGTGGCATTTTTTTGGAACGAAAATGCGCTTTAAAACGACTGAACGACACGAATAGGAAAAAATTTGAATACTAACTCTAGATAAAATCTTCCAATTCTTAGCGCTAATGAGGATTATAATGATTTTTAAGTGCAGTCATTTCTTCTAAAACACAAGGTTTCCATATTAACGCAATGCAAAAACTGCGATAGCTCTGCAACAAGTCTGTGGCGTTTAGCCTGAGTTTCGATATTGCGTGTGCTTTTTAGAGTCCAAATTATCAGTCATTTTTTGCATTTTCCAATTATTTATTTGACGAATAACAACACGACACATAGGCATTTACGAACACGTATTTCACACAGCTGAGCATTTAGAAAATTGACTTTTAAATCGGCAGATTACTGATTCCATTCTTAGGACCTCATTCGTCCATGATTTTTTCTAGACTGATTGAATTCCCCATCGGATAGGGAAGGCGCATGCTAATAATTTCCCTTTTTAGGGATTACTGTGGCTCAAGGTGCCACAAAGTCGGTTTGACATCACGATTGAACAAATTTCAGGATTCCTTATACAGCACTAAGTTTTCCGCCACACGGCTGTTTTCGCGCTTTGTATGTTATTTACGCCATTTATAGTTTCTATAAATCACAGAACGAATTAATTAGTATCGAATATGTACATATAGTAGGGTGCGAGGCCAAATTCAGTAAACCCATAAGTCGTGGTGCAGTGAAATCGTTATTTTCATATTTGTGTCATGTCTTAACACCTTGATGACAGTATATTGTCAAAAGCATTTCGTCGCAATTCCTACATATTATTTAAGCCACATAATTAAATAAAACAATTTAAAAGCCTAATATTTTATAAAAAATTAATTAATATATTTAATAATCTTTTAACATTTTTTAATGTTTTTGGTTTGTTATGCTTGAAAGCAATTTCCTTGATGAAGAAAATTAATAGCAAGCGGTTCTCTTAAAGAATATTTATATAAACATTTTTGTCACACCTTGTTACTAAACCCAAACATTTATTAATTTTAATTTGTGTTTTTTGTTTATAAGTTACTGCGTGAATTCTCAAAAGACGTAAATTAGCATTTCCCGTCACAAACAGTCGAATAATGGAAGACTCGAATAAGAAAGCTCGCGTCTCCCGTCAACAATGTGTTCTCTTAAATATTTTATTCTCGGCATTTTTATGAAATAAAGCTCAATAAATTCTTCCCCTTGTTATTGTAATTTGGCATTCCTTAACATTTATCTCTCGTTGGTTTATTCGTTAATTATTATTTCAATAAAGAATGAAGGACACTTATGCGACTAAGTGTAAGATTCTGTTAACTTATTAATAGTGTCTTCGGACTTTCCACATAGTTTTGATAAGATGATTAATCTTCATTTTCTTTCACAGAAGGCCTGAATGGATTAAGAATAGCTGTTTACGCCTTAAACATTTTCTTATTAAAGGAGTGCCTTGTGAAACAATCATGACATTTCCACTTTCTTTCTTTATTACTTTCGTGTCCGAAAAAGATTTTCTTCTTCCTCTGCTGCTGCTGGCAGTAACTAGCTTCGCTCTTTAGTGTGATCAAAATTGAATTATCATTTAAACAGCTATCTCTGCGAAGACACGGACATCATTGCATCAGCGTATTAACCGCTTCCAATTTGCGATAATGGAGTCTATTCGTCAAGACGACGCAGACAGAAAGATCCAGCACATATTTTTAAGAGCTCGGAGGAGATAAGAAAAAAAAAGAGAGAGAAAAATATTCAGCAGCAATTTAAGTCCTTCCTCATTTAGCTCTCGTTTGATCCATTGAATCATTGCATTCAATTCCAATCATTTGAGGCCTTCGCACCCATTTGGTTCTTGCCGAATGAGGTCTTTTATCTTTCACAGACTTAATAAATTGATTCTCATGCCTGCCAGGGTTTGCAAACGTGATGTCTCTCGAGAAGAAAAATACTCAAACAGTAATAAAAACTCGGACACAGGGAGGGGCGACAAATTCATCAAAGACCTTTTTGGATGGCTTCATTCTTTCAATGACTGATAGGCATGGAAAGGGTGCAAATATGCTGTTGCCATACTTGCCGAAAGGATCTATCTGATGATGGTACAAAGCCTTGGTGGATTGAACAAAAGCCTTTAATTGGAGGGCAAGTCCTGTAAGTGCGCATGTTCCGCTAATTTAGTTAAGAAAATCTCAGTTGACAGTGGACCTACAAAAGGCTTAGTTTTTTTCTTTCCTTTTTCGGCATTTTCGATTAAGATGCCTCAGCTTCTGAACGAAGCAGTTCTGTTGGTGAATAATTTAATTTGATTTCTTTATTGATGCATTAATGCAACAGCGTCAGGTTAAAAGCGTTTTATTGCTAATCATGAGCGTGGATGAATTGTTTTGTCCCGTTCTCTTTGGGAGAGATTAATTGATTTGCTCCATGAATTTTGTGTTAATGTTTGAGGTTTTCGTCAGTGTAGTGATGGAATTCTTACCTTTTTTTTGTTGTTCCGTCAAATAAATATCTTTTGGCAACTTCGGGGCTCCTTTGATGATGTGCTTGGGAATTACATTTTCCTCGGGGCTTTCGATTGATCAGTAATAACTTTTTGAATGATTCAGAAAGTTTTAAACCACTTTCAGTCTAAATATAGAATGCCTGTTGATCACGAAATTTTGTTTTTTATATTTTGATGCTCAAAAATGGTAAGAACCTAATCAAAATTAAAGAAAAATGCCCTAGTGCATCATTTCATATGCACAATATCACTGAGGGTGATATAACATTCTTTAGACTTGATTTTCAGTTTATACTTTAAAAGACACTTATCAATTAGTTAAACTGTGAGCTTATTTTTAAAGCATTTTTTGATAGATCCTGTTTGTGTTCTTGAATACTTGAATCCATTATAAATAAACCATTATGCTTTTTTCCTCTGAAAGCACAAATAATAGCGGAGTCCAATGATGACTAAGTGAAACGCGTCAAATGCGTGGCGAGCGGGGGGCAAAGTGGATATAGATGCGATGGAGACAAAACATTAAAAAGTTTATGTCACTTTTTAGAGCAAACTACGATGGGGGGGGGGCGAAAAAATTATACGATGCACCGGCGCCATTTACACTTGCTAAACCATTAATGACGACTGGGGCGAAAATTTAATATTTTACCCCGGGCGCCACTTACCTTTTCTACACCATTGGATGCACCGTACTAATTTAATTTTGAAATTCAATGCACTTCTTACAGAAGGAAAAGTGTAAGAAAGCGTGCAGTGAGTTGTATACGTAAAATTACTTGTCATGTGACTGTCGATTCGCGTGAATAGGTTTTATTATTTCATTTTGAATTAAAGGCCTTTTCTTAGAAAGATTTATTTTCTTAATACTTTTTCTGGAATTATAGAAATATTTGACTGAAAAACATTGTAATTCAAATATAAAATAAATTCGACGAGCAAATAATATGGCAATAAATATTCGATAGATTGATTTAGGGAAACTGTTATTTTAAACTTCTGTCGCAAAAAAAAAGAAAAAACCTTGTCCCATGTTGTAAGTAGAATTCTGTTATATGAGAAAGAGAATGCAACCAAGTTAGTTATTGAAACTAAAATAACGAGACACATTTTGTTAATACAAAAATAAAATATCATCCTTAGAAATAAGTAAATACATTAAAATGTATCTTGTTATTAATTGTATAAAATTCTAACATTTATTGGAAGGGTGAACAAAACTCAACAAAAACCTTTAGAAAAAAATTCAATAGAAATTATTGGAAGGCAGGTGCGGTCAAAAGTTGTCTAGGAGGTTGCATTCATATAATAAAAGTCTGAGGTCATTGAAATTTTGGTTCCTTGTGAGTCTGTGGTATTGTATTCGTATACAACAGGCCTTCTTAATCTTAGGGTTGTGATCGCAAGAGGGTTTTCCAAAATCGATGTTGAAATCATGAAGACTTTAACAGTGCTTCATTCAGGATTCTTCAATTTTGTAAGCAAAAGTTACCTAAACAATCGATTTAAAAGGGTTCAGTAAAATTTGTTGCAATATAAATTTTAATTGGTGTTTTTATGAAGGCTTCATCCCCCTTTCTATTTTAGGTTGTGACAAAATTTTTGTCATCAAATTGGTGTCGTGAAAATTTTTTCTACGGAAAAAACAGTCGCAAGAGAAAACAATTTTAAGAAACTTGAAATAGGAAGATCTGGAAATAATCTTGGTATAGACCTATAGTAAATAATAATGTTATTGAATCCTATATCTGCTTTATTTCCTGCTTTGCATTCCATCTTATGGTTCAATAAACCAACCGCCAACTCTTTTGTGACTACTATTTTCATTTAAAATGCTTTATCAAATGCCCGGTAGCATTGCCTTAATTATTCACGAAATAGTTTACAAGCACGAAAATCTTCTAAATTCTGATCGGATATTGAATCCCATAGAATTTTATAATTCATTGAAATTCAGAATGGAAAATGTTCGGCGAATTATTATTTGAGACACTTGAGCGCGCGTTTTCGATACAGGGAATTATTCAATTCCTCTCGTGTCAGACAAACAAAAATCCTCCGAAATCCGAACGCTAATTAACAGCCGTATACTACTTGTGATCCAATCTGCATTTTAGCCATTGTAGAGGCAAAGCGCAGAAGCAAATATCACAGAAGACACGACAGCGACTGAATACAAATGTCCATAAAACTAGACCCGGGAAGCAGCTTTTCAAATGTTTAATTCTTGAAAGGCAAGCTTTTCTGAATGCCTTTGAGATAATAGAAAAGTATTAGCGACTTCTAATTCCAATGTTCGCCAGGAGGAGATCTCCTTGCAGTCCTCTCAAGGTATTGTCGTGGCGAAAATCCTTGCAAAATATTCACCAAGATGGGTTCGTTCGCAGAGTCTTTATTAATATGTCCCTTTCCTAAACTATTCGACGGGTGTTCTAATTTATTCACTTGGCTTTTAGACATCGCCAATTGTTGAAGGGGCGAGGGATTGGACGTTTTTGAGATACTTCAGCGAGAAATGTAAATTACGAATTAAATCCCATCAACAAAAGGCTCGCCGTTCGTGCTTAAAATCCCCCTTTGCTTATTACACCGACCGCACGCTCCGAACTAAAAATCTTCATTAGTTGCCGGAGCACGCTGTCAAATCTAATTTTGTCGTCTCCAACTGATCCGACGTCGAGGTTTGGTTTTAAAATGCACGGCTCCGTAGCTATCGCCGCGGACTTTGACATATTTCCACTTGTATTGTCTCAAGAGCTTTAAAATTAATGGAGAGCCAGGCTTCGTATGATAATTCGGGCGAGATTTTAAACTGGGGACTGTAATCTCGGGTTGTTGTTTGGGTATACGTACAAAGGTCTACTCCGCTCTTTCAAGTTGCTCCCCTCTGTTGCTGAGAGGCGATCGGGGAGCCGATCCTCATTGCGCTCGGCAAATTTTAGAACGCATGCACATACGTGGAGCAGAAGTCGGTGACGCAGCTACGAGGGGTGCAGATGCCCCAGGTGACACTCTTGAGGGGGCACGGGCAGAATGTTATTGTGTTTTTTCAAAGGCAAAAGAGGAGAGCGAAAAATAAAATACATGCCTCCGCTCCTGGTGTCATTTATTCTTGTTCGTCACTGACAAGTTGCTAGTTTTGATAATTCACGTTCCCTATGATTCACGTGAAAGTAAGCTTAAGACAAAGCAAGAAAGGGGTGTAGATGAATTTTAAATTTTGTATACAAGTATTTTTATAGGGGGTGTAGATGCCCCAGGCGCCATTTTTGAGGGAGGGGGCGTTCAGAAAAAATGCTTCTGTATTTTTTAAAGCCAAAAGGCGAGTGGGGCAAACAAAATTATTTGTGCTCCTGGTGTCATGTTTTCCTTACTTGTCACTGGCAAGCCGCAAATTTTGATAATTCAATTCATTATCTCCCTTTGATTCACGTGATAGTAAGTTTAAAATGAAATTATTAAAAAAAAAACTTTATTTCAATACTTTGCTGTTTCCCGTTACGTTAAATCTATTAATCAGTATGCAATTGAATAGCGACAGATGAGAATTATGCATGCCCTGAGGACACTGCGGAGACTAAACAGTAATATTTTTCCATTTTTTAAAGCCGAATATGATAGAGGGCAAAAGAATATTACTTTTCCTAGGGTGCCGTCTACCCTTGTTAAGCCAATGGATAGAGTTTTTACACTATGGGTGGCAACTCTGAATCGCATCGTGGAAATTCTCCTCAATGCGCTGTCTTTCAGTGTTTTTTTAATTTAAAATATTTAATTAAATCACTATTTTTTGTATCATTATTGTGGTATGGGCATTGCAACTCTTGCACGATTAAACCATATTAACCAACCAACTCATTATTAATATTCTAATAACATAATAATAAATATCAACACATAATAAATAATAACTGCTAATTAATTATTTTCAATTTTTTGCTTACAACAGTATGCTTTGGGGAGAGCTGAAAGAGCATTTACACAGCGAACAGTTTTTTTGTTTGTCAGTTGAAACAAGTATATTATGTTTCAATTACCATCGAACTCCAACAGAATTTCAACTATCAACAAACAACTTCAAAGAAGTTCTACAACATAATTTCTTCTTTGACTCTTTTAGAGTTGAAGTAAGATGTTCAATATATATTTACTTTAAGAAATTACTCAAAAAATATATTGTCTTACGTGAAATAACACAGAGATCTTGAACAGTGTCCATAAATGATGTTTATGGTCTGCGCTGCGAAATTTTGTTTTGTTAAACATCTTGTTATGTCATGTTTGTTGTGTTAAAACACAATAAACAACACTTTTTGAAAATTTTAAATTTTTTAAATGCTAAATGCTAAATATTTTGCTTTCACACCCAAAATAAGATATATTAATCTTGCTGATATATTAATCTTCTTTAAACAGTTAAAAATAGCAGAAATGCAGTAGTTATCTTGAATTAAATATAATTCTTTTTCCATTCGAAACACTGAGGAGGAAACTTGTTTGCTCATTTTTTAATGAAAAACAGGCCTGATTTTGCTGTGAATTTCTGAAAGTTTCTCATTAGCCAAAAAGTACCAAAATTGTATTTAGTGAAGAGACAGCTCCGGAAAATGAATGTAAAATTATTCGATGTGCTTTCTTTACAAATCACACACATAGTGCACTAATATATTATACTAGCTAATAACCCGGCGTGATGTGTGTGTAGCTGGGGATCCATATTTTTACATCCGTTTTTTCCCCTGCTTATATTGTCATTAACTTTCGTCAACAGACATTAATCTCGTTTGAATCCTTTAAAGTCTAGCCTTTTCATTACCTATTTGGAATGAAAACGCGAGAAGTTTGAAAAAATAAAATTTGCATGAAACTTTTAAACAATATACCGTATAAAAATAGTAATAGAGAATTTTCCCGATGTTGCTGATTAAAGATATAAAAATCAATAGAATGAACAAACATAAAAAATAAAACATCGAGACAAAAAAAAAACATCAAAAGATTAAAAAAAAGGAGAAAAATGCAAGAAAATGAATTTTTTCGATTTTTTCATTAATTAAAACATTTCATCTCACACATACACACACGAAGAACTTGAAATCAAATACCTGTTGCCACGTTTAAGATAAATACAAAAAATATTACTTTACTATTACTTATACTATCACAACCGTAACAATTACAAAGGCGCGTGAATAAAAGATTTACTGAAATAATAAGACTGGTTGGAGTTTATTTACAACTAGCATTACGCGCACGGCGTTGCCCGTGCAATCAGGACTTCAACAACAACAAAAAACGCCCACAATGACATGAAAAAGTTCTGAAAACAAAACAAAAGATAGACATTATTTTGATTTTCCCGCTTATTTTTCTTCGCGATAATGACATTTCAACTATAGAAAAACAATACAGAGTACGTTAATCCGAAACAATATTAAAAAGTTGCAACGTGAAAATGATTATTATACAGCAAGTAAAATATGCCAGACATAAACACGTTAAGACACTGCCGAAAATAAGAATCCAAGTCATTCAGTTGAAGGTTATGACGTATCCTTATCCTGCGCTCTGCACCGTCAGCCAATGAAATTGCAACAATGCATGTTGGGAAGGCTCCGGAGAAACTTCCGCGGGAGTATGATCGCTAGAGAAAAATATCTTTCAACTGACCAGGAAAAAATAAATTTAAAAAAATGGAAAAGGCTATTTTAACCGTTTTTGCTTTAAATCCTCCAGTTATAAACTGAAAAAAATTGATAATAATAGTGTTATTAGAACGTCGGATGCAGCAAATTTAAAAACAAAAATAAAATTTCGATTGCAAAACTGACTATTTTTTAAAAATTGCTCAAAACAAACTTCATTAGACCGAAAATTGTTTGTTCTATCCTATGGTGCATTGATTGTTTTTCAGTTATCATTAGAAAAGATACTACAGCCGTAAACGCACCAAAAATGACCCAAAACAACACAAAACACTAAATAAAAATTTTTCTAGCAGTATGCGCACGGCTTTTCCCGTGAAATCAGGACTTCAACAAAATAAAAAAAAAGCTCACATACAAATATATAAATGAAAGTTTTAAAAACGAAATCAAAACAGAAATATATATATTATTGAGTTTGTCCACTTCTTTTTCCAAAACGTTAATCGAAAACAATGTTAAAAAATTACAATGTGATATTTAGATAAAGTATTCGTAAGAGATTCGTTCATGAGTCACTTCTTCTTTTATATATATATAGATTTTAAAATTAAAACTCCAGTACTAATTTTATCTATAAGTAACTTTTTAAAATTGGAATCAGACGTAGACATAGACGTAACGATATGAAATCAGGTTCTGATTATTTACTTTTCTTTTACCTTTTAGTATTCCTGTTTATCTATATTTAATTCTAGGTTTCTTAAACTATCAGGTCTTGCATGTTAATTCTGGAGTGACGAAAATGCGGATAGCGTGTCAACTTCTTCAATACATGTAAGCAGAAATGATTTAAAAAGCCTACTTCATTTAAAAACGCTTCGTTAGAATTTTGCAAGATAAACCTATGTAACTAAATTTCTTTTTACAAAACAATAATTCATATTTCATTAGCCTATTTTTTTCTTATTTATATGTACATTTGGGGTCGCGAAATAATTGTTTGTTTAATAAAACGGGCGTTGGAATAATTTTGTTACTGTAATTCCATACGTTACTGTGATGGGGTTGCAAGTGAAAATAGTTTAAGAAATAATGGTATAGTGGATGAGAAAATTTCATTTTACCTGCGTGGGCTTGTATGTGGATCAAATCTTTTGAGCGAAAAACCATTTTCGGGAATTGCCTGTTAACTTGCTTCGTAGATTTTCGGTGGCCAGGGCGTTTCCTCGCGGGGGGCGCCTCCGTGTTCCTCACGAGTATCACCCTCATTGTTTCCAGACACCAGCTGAATCAATAAGCATTTCCTGCTAACTGCTTCTGCGTGCTCTTTCGAATGTCATCGCCAGCTTTCCAGAAATCGTCTGTCGGCTCTCTTCACTTTTGTGTCAACCCCCTCTGTTGACACTTCGACACCCGATCATTATGACCCACCCCTTCTCACACGATGGCGGAGGAAATAGAAAAGTCTGCTGGCATTTATTTTGGGAGCTGAGTATTAAAACTGTCGTCAACTATACACGCCGTGTGCAACTTTGTTGCAGGATTATGCTGCAAATATATGTCCCAAGACTTATAACTTTGATCAGTCTTGAGCCCTTTACCGCTTGTAAAAATTTTCCGTACCACATATTTGCTCTAAAAATTTTTCTTTGTGGCCCTAGTTAGTGGAAAAATGATATACACGTGCGAATGAAGAACACGAGTAAATTATTAATCAAAGGTAAATAGAAAATGGTTTAGTAGATTTGGTCTATTTAATCGCTCCTTGTTAAATTAATATGATTCTCACCAAGTTTTTTATTTGCTAAAGTTGAGAAGTTTGACAGACATGGTTTATGATATACTTTTCGCGACTTGACAAATTCTGCTTAGGTCGGAACAGATAGTTTAAGAAGGCCTGGGGTGTAACTACGGCTCCCATACGTCCGGACGGTCCGGATTTAAAGCTCTAGGGTCCGAATCTTCAAAATGTCCGGATTTATGCCAGCGAATGGGGCGAGAGAGGAATTTGGTTGTAATAGAGAAAATTTGACGTATTCGAAAAAGCTAACGTCTTTCCGGGAATGAAAGAAAACTCATTGTTCACACTGTTTGCATCCGTTGTTGATGAGAAAGTGGATGAGCCTTTTTTTATTCTGGCCTCACTTCAAATTCAAAATTTAAGAAATTTTGTTTTAATTGTGTTTTCTATCAGCACAATTTTGAATTATTAAAAATTGTATCTTCTTTGCCTTCTGACGTCTTAATTTTTTTCTCTCACTTCCTGAGACTTGCGCTAGTGCTATGAAAAAGGGTCGTTGGTAGACATCTATTAGAATTTTATACTGTACTTTGATTCCCCTTGACCCGTTGTGTCTGGATTTCAACCAAAAAACTTATGGTAAACCTAGGTTTAGCCATTGAAATCGCAAGCAAAAGGCACGACATCAGGGAAGCTGCGTAACTACTTTTGACAATATTGGTGGTACCTGAATTGATAATGTAAGTGATATTAAGCTGGAATATGATATGTGCAATTGTTAATATCAGTTATGTATGTTTACAGTTAGCTAACGTTATTGCAATAATTAAAACCTTGTTAAGAAGGTGTAACCGATATAATGTACGGGGCCCGACCTGATTATCTTAGATAAACTATGTTGTTTCGCAATGATTTTTCGGTATTGTGGAACTTGCGCACAGTCGCATTTGCGATAAGTCATTAAGTAGTGTTCTTTGCGCACAAGCGTTGGAAAGGTTGCAGTATTGTAAACTTTATCGATGTGGCTTGGCTTTGGCGCATTGAAAACCTTTGACATATGGCAATCAATCAATGCCAGTAGAAGAATGACATTTCGTGCCCCTGATAACACAACGATGCTTCCCTGGGAAAATGCTAAGGACCTTAATAAGTGTTATTTTCAAACAAGTGACTAATACAGATATAATTTAAATTAAACAATAAATAATCCATATAAATTAATCGTTATGTTAAATAAATTGAAAATACATGAATAATGTAATTATCAATTTTCCCTTGGGAAAGTGGAGATTATCTAATAGAAAAGAACCATCACACATCAATCACTCTCTTAAGTATGCATTCTCTATTGCCCCTCTGGTTGTTCGCCAAGTTTTCTTACCAAAGGTAATTGGGATCCAGTAAACCTACAATGTGTGCGCAAACTCCACTAGTTAATGACGTGTGGAAATGCGCTGTGCGCATCGGACACAAAACCGATTTTTCAGTCTGATTTTTTCCTTCTTTCTGATAAACGAGGAAAAAGACTTTAATGACCCATTACAAGGAGCAAGTTTACAAAGGAAGATGCATAATATAGCATGACTTCGAACCTTCTTGGTGGATAGTTGAATCTTAAATGCAACCTCTTATCCTCATAATTTTATTCAATTAAAACTTGCTTGCGTTAGAAATACTTCATATTGTGAAAAATTCTGCAATTATAGTTACAGTACTTTGCTGTGTACTCGTAACTATGGATATTTATTTAAGTACGTTGGTACTGCGATCTTGCAAAAACATTTCAGTATTTTCTCAGGTTCTTGCAAGGATAGTCGTCCTTCTAATCAGTTCTGTTTAATTTGACTTGTTTCATGTTTGTAAATAGTGGATTTTGTAATTGATTTTTCAGTTGACGCTCACTTTCTGATACGCGAGAAATTTGAAATCTTGTACACTTTTGTATTCTCGATGACAATACACTGTTTTAATATTTTCATAACTTAGCTATCAATAAGTCATTGATTAAATTTAATTTTGATAGCCTGCCGGTGGTCCGTACTGATATTGAGTTTGAGAAACAATAGATTTCAAGATTTAAAAGTAGGAAATAATTAACGTAGAAAAATTCTGATTGCAAACTTCTGTACACCAATAAAAGTGTGTTTTAAAAAACTGTTTTTAATAATAAAATTTATCATATTTCTAGTGCGTTATAAAAACTGTTTTTAATAATAGAATTTATCATATTTCTTGTGCGTTTTAAAAACTGTTTTTAATAATAGAATTTATCCTATTTCTAGTGCGTTTTAAAAACTGTTTTTAATAATAGAATTTATCATATTTCTAGTGCGTTTTAAAAACTGTTTTTAATAACAGAATTTATCATATTTCTAGTGCGTTTTAAAAACTGTTTTTAATAATAGAATTTATCATATTTCTAAGTCTGAACTAATTAATGAAGAGGAAATCAGAAAACGAAGTTCAGACTTTCGTAATAACCGAAATAATAGGCAATGTTTTAATTAGACAATTAAAAGTGAAAATAAAATAATTCAATAATTTTTTATTTCTCAGTGTTGACAATTTTTTAATATTTTGTAATTCCGGATTTTGTTTAAATTCATATGGCTTACATTATTTTCCTATATCGTGAAATAAGTTAAGGAATAATTTTTAACGAATCAAAAAGTAAGCTGCAGCGACAACTTTTACAAACCTTCGTGTAAAGGTAATTTACATGCAAACGAATATAACAATTGCATGCTCGAAAACTAGTCTGCAGTCAATGTTTACACAGCTGTCAAACTAGTTAATTATTTGTCGCAAATGCTTGTTATCGTAGGTTAACATCCGTGAGTTATAGTTAGCGAGTAAGAATTAGTTCAGTTGGCGGTCTTGTATTCGCCATGCATTATTTTCTGTGGATTTAGTCTTAACTTTTTCATCTGGTGACGCCTTTTTATCCGAGGGAAAATGGCGCGACCATTTTTTTGGTTTTTTACTTTCTCGTATACGAAGTATACAAAGAATGAGAAAGTATTGTAATCGTCAAAAAATTCGAACTCGAGTTTTTAACGAATCTCCACGTTTCAGACCTCCCTGAGTCCGAAAAACACAATTTTGGAATTATGTCTGTCTGTGAACACGATAACTCGAAAACTATTAGAGCTACGGGGATGAAATTTGGTATGTGGTCTTTAAACATAATTTTAGGTTTCTATCAAATTTTGGACAAAATCCGTCAACGGGAAATCTGTCTGTCTGTATGTTCGAGGTCATGCGAACGCTATAACTCAAAAACTTGAAAAGCCAGATGGATAAAATTTTATACACAGTTTTATCGCCATGAATGTAGGTCCGTATAAAATTTTGGGCCAAATCCGTCAAAGGGTTGACTGTCTGTCGGTCCGTATAATTTACTTTTGAAGAGAATCCGTTATCTCCACGCGCATGCGTACTGGAAGAACGGAGAGGAATTTCATTACGGAGTAGCGAATTGCGTCAGTTTGTCCTTGAGCCGGTAAGAGAGGAAAATCTTTACGCATCTCTTTGAATTTCATTCTTTGTCTAGGTATTTTTCAATCACTATAATGAAAAAACCTTCTGATAGCCATTGGATTCTGGGTAACAATAGGTTCGAATTTTTTAGCCACGCTTGGGAAGGGGAAACGGCACCTTTTTTTGGGGAAGTATACGAGAAAGTTTAGGGGAGAACACTCCCGCTGGTTTTGTTTGCTATATGTAATGTTTACTCAAGAAAATAAAATTAAAACATTTATTGAATATAAATAAAAAGACATTTAGTCGGACAATTGTTTAATAATTTTAATTATAATACTTTTAATTAAAGCGTTTTTCGTACATATTTTTGCTTATAAATGTAGAAGAATTGATCAGGGTCACTTACTGCCATAATTTTTAGAACTCCAAATGTTTATTGTGTGACCCCACGTTGGATCGCGGTCCATAGTTTAAGAATACCTGACTTAAAATTAAGAGTAATAATATTCGTTTTTATGTTTATATAATACAGTCGACGCTCGTTATAACGACCATCTGCGTTCCACAGCAAAAGTTCTTTATAACGAGTGGTCGCTATAGTGGATATAACTAAAAAATGTACACATGACGCTCAGCAGTTCCGTAAAAATAGGCGATTTTTAAAGAGATTCCAACTAAATACTCAAATTATTTTTTATCATTGGTATTAAAAATAAAATTTTATGAATTAAAAATATATTTCTAAAACAGAATTTAAAGTAGAAAATAAAGGGTGTTATATACTTACAAAACATTTATTTTCTAAGGAAAAAATCAAAAGTGGTTGTTTGTCTTTTCTGCATATGTGATTTTTGCAAATAATTTTCCATTTCAGTTAAAGATGATAAATAATGTTCTGTACTTTCTTGCCTTTCAAAAAAAAAAAAAACATTTTAAAGTCTCAATAGCACTTGAAACATTTTTTTATTTTAGGCTATTCTAATTTCCGCGCTGTGGTGAGTAGTAATCCCCGTCAAAGTTGAGCTGTAACACTGAAGACTACATCTACGAAGCTTGGCAATACAATAATTAAGGTAATTTACGTTTAGAAACATGTTCTTTTTGGAAAAATACCGGCTGAATTCGGACGTTGTATTGGGATTAGACGACACTGGACGGTCATTATACCGGAAGTAAAATAGCATAGTGAGACACAGTTAGGGATTTTATCGTTATAATGGAATGATCTTTATAATGTGTGGTCGTTATAACGAGCGTCGACTGT
Source organism: Araneus ventricosus (assembly GCA_013235015.1). Classification (NCBI taxonomy): domain Eukaryota; kingdom Metazoa; phylum Arthropoda; class Arachnida; order Araneae; family Araneidae; genus Araneus; species Araneus ventricosus. Next base: position 905,867 of record BGPR01000077.1, read on the forward strand.
AATATAATTTGAATCTCTGCTTTCTGTTTGACCCTTGACGACGTTCAAAAAGCCAGATTCCTCCATTTTGTTTTTTCGTTTTGCCTTCACTTTGTTCTACTCTCTACATTAATTTTTGCTTGCAGCTGCATTTGCGAGTAACTTATACTACGCATTTTTAAGATTTATATTTAATATGTCTATTTTTATTTGCTTTTACATGCTCTTTTTCTATTGGTAATTTTGAAATTTTGTTTTTCCATATTATTTTCCCACATTTTTACTTTAATCTAGTTTAATTTCTTTTGTTAATCTTTGTATTTGAATATAATAGTTTTAACTGATTTTTAGTAGGTTGTCTTTGATAATTCTTCTCATTAAAGTAGAATTCCTAGACAAGTAGAA
>BGPR01000077.1:906260-955166 GCA_013235015.1 Araneus ventricosus
TGGATTAAATGGAACAATTTTGTTTTGAAAAGAGTGGCAAAAGTTTAAGAGAAGTTCTCTAAATTTTAAAACTATAAACAAAAAAGCAAATAAATTTTCAAATTTCGGTGGAAAAAATCGAAGTAGTTCGGTGGAAGAAAAGTATTTGACATGTCTGGTAGGCTTTGGGAATTTTTGATGATTCTGTCGTCTTAGACGATGCCGAAAAACTGGAATTATTTTACCCTAAAATAGAATCGAGTAGTTTCGAGAGGGAGAAGTATGACAATGTGTGCTATTGTTTGAATATTAATAAAAAAAATTGTTTAGAAAAGCTTTTAGAAATAGCATTTCATCAAAATGTATAAAACAATTACATATATCAAATTATTTTTCTTATTTATTTATTATCATCACTTCATTTATTTCATTAATATTTCATTATACTTAATAAATATTTCCTTTTGTGAAAGCATATCTGGGGGCACAAAAAAATTTTAGTTTTAGGAAAAATTTCCAGTCTAAATTGAGACTCGAAAAAATTTCGAATTTAAAGTGGGACCCCGAAAATATTTTGAGACTTAAGTGGGGTTTCGAAAAAATTTTAGCCTGAAAATGTTTTCGAGACAACTTTAAATTGAAAATATTTTCAATTTAAAGTTGGGCCGCGGAAATATGTGGGGACTGAAAATTAGTAGTGAATGAAAAAAACTTAAAGCCTTCTCTAGAAGCATTTAAATCAGATGTAACAGATAATAAAACCAGATAAACAAAATGTTTTCTTTTTCGAAAATAGAATATATTTTCCTAGTTGTTTTTGACGAAATCTTCCCCTCCATTTAGCCTTTCCATTACATCGCGCGTTTCTCTGCAAAACAAAGTTATTCACTTTGATTTAATAATCATCCATGTGCTACATTAAAAGTCTTAAATTATCAAAGTTTGACCATGAGGATTGACACGAGCCGCAGGCTATTTTTGGCATTTGTTTATTGGATAGAAATGAAAATTTTAACACTTTCTAAAGACAGACTTTGAAGTGCTCGAAAGCGAAATTTGAAATAAAAAAGTAAACAACTACGTCATTTATTTGCATCACAAGTCTGAAAGAAAGATGGGCGCGTGAAAATCACGAGCTTTCTAGGAGACATGTTTCGACACAAACATTCTTCATTTATGTAATAATCAGCAGACATTATTTTTCTGATAAGCATTTATTTGATAGATAATCATGTTTGAATAAAAACTGATCCGCCGCATTGGAGTGTGTTCATTTGAAGAGAGATATTGCATTGTTCAAACATAAAAAAATTACGACATCCTAAAGAGATGTGCAAGTTTCGGCCTTATCTGTTTGTCCAGAGTCGTATCTTAAGACTGAAATTTCCTGTCCTCGATTTTATTAACTACTTTTTAATAAACAATGAAACAGTTCATGCTGGAATTCCGTTACAGACGATTCTTTACAGTATATCCTCTCAGCATTTTAATTATACGATTTCCATATGCAAAAATTTCCACGTCCACATAACACGGTGTATAAATAACGATAGCTTTCCTACAGCACGCCATTCCGATGTCCGTCCTATAATAGGCATTCTAGATGCACTGCTTCCAAATAACACAGTGCAAACATAGCGACATCTATAGGGATATAGGTACGGCATTTTGATATCTCTCTTTCTGCATGGTTTTAATACAATATGGAACGAATGCACCCACCTGTAACAGGCATTCTAACAGGACTGCTTCCATATAACACGGCGCAAAAATAGCGACAACTTTCTTACAGCACGGCATTCTGATATCCCTCCAACTGCACGGTTTCGATCCAAATTAGTACGAATTAACCCTTTTATAACAGGCATTCTACAACTTGGCTTCCATATAACGCTGTATAAAAAAGTAGCGAAAGTTTTCTTACAGCATAGTGTTCTGATATCCTTGTTGTATGGCTTCCATACAGCATAGAGCGTATTAACTATCTTAAGGCTGATGGGAATGAACAACTGTGGCCAGCATTCTTCAGATTGTTCTGTTACATATTGCTTTTGTCGTCAATAATTCCAAGTCCCACCAGCTCATAATAATTACTAAATTCTAATACACAAACCTCCCGGATATAGCGCCACATTTGTTATGTCTGGAGCAATGATATTTTATCGGAATCTTATAGAGAACATTTAGTTCGTAATGCAGAATTTCGTTCTTTTAACTTCCCCGTTTACGAGGTGTGCAAACAGAAAGTATAGTAATCGCCAAAAAAGTTGATCTCGAGATTTTGATGAATCTCTCTGTTTTAAACCTCCGAGCGGTTTGCTATTTTGATGTACTAGCTTTAAAGTCTTAAAAGTATGCTTTTAAAGTGAATAATTGGATATTTATTGAGTTTAATCAAGTCTCTGGATTCTTAAGAATATTTTATCCATGGCAGTTTTAAAAATTATTCATATGAACATGAATTGTCTGCTTTTAAACTCAATATGAGAAACGGAAAAATACATGTGAAACACTTAAAGGGTTCTCCCCGAGTCCGAAATAAATATTTTTTGAAGTGTGTTTGCCTGTCTGCTAATATGATAACTCGAAAACCGAAAATACTGTATGAATGAAATTTACTATGTGGTCTTCACACCAAAATTGTAGATCTTTATCAAATATTTTCGGCCAAATGTGTCAACGGTAAGACTATATTTATGTCCATACGTATGTGTATATAATCAATATCACTTAAAACACGCATCAAGCTGCATGGAGTTAAATTTACTATATGGTCTTAGCACCAAAATTCTTGATATCTATCAAATTTCAGACGAAATCCGTTGGTGGTCTATCCGCGTGTACGTTAAACCGTTGGTTCTACATCTCTCTCAGATGACCTTATTGAAACAGAAATCGTACTGCGTTGCTGAACATAACACTCAGATGGTAACGATAACGGATTTGTTTGCGGAGTTCCGCTCGATACGATGTACATCTCCACATCTCATTTTTATGATATTGAATTTTATGAATTCGAGCAAAGCTATTTTTGAAATTAAATAGAAGAACGATTTGCGCTTTTTAGAAGGTTATTTAAATTGTTATAGAATTAAAATTGAAAAAGGACACAATTACAAAATTAATCCTATTTAATTTGGATGATAGTTTAAAAATATTTATTTTTAATGCTATTTGATTCAAAGATTTAAAAAAATAAAAATTTAAAACACGTACTTTTATAATTTGATAAAATTTATAACAATTTCTGAAACCGAATTTTTGAATTTTTTTCTTTTTCCTTAAAAATGTTTGTTATGTGTTTTGTATTTACTTTTTGGCTTCAGCACCATATAAAAAAGAAGGGAAAAGTATATTATTTAATTATTTCTGGAACCTGCATGGGTGACGAATATGTATTATATAAGAAATACATACATCACGTGTTGTATTTCCCCTGAAAGTTTATTATTAAATGTGTTGTTAACATTAATTTTTTCATAAGCTGTATATTATGGAAGTAATAGACAAAAACTATGAAATAATAATTTAATTAAAATTATAAAAAAATAATTAACTCTATTTTTTTCTTTGCATTTGTGAAAATTTTTAATTTTTCTTTTATTAATTATAATTCTTGTTTTTGATTAAACAGTTTACCAACACTTCATTTTCTCTCTCCTGCAGTGAGTTAGAAAAATTAATTTATAATTGAATAACTAATTAATTTTTAAACTATGTCTTTATTTCTTCTTTGAAACTCAATGGTTTTCGCTTATTGTATGCCAAGACACAAGCACAACAAACATTTATTCAGCAACAAAAATTGAAAAACGAAATGTTTAATTTATTTTCGGATTAATGACATTTTCAGAAGGAATGAATAAATCACTTTCATTTATCAAGCAGACGGTCGCGCAAGTGACAAGCTATTTCGATATGTATGAGCATAAATAAATTACTGTTTAATTAATTACTTTTAGGGATTTTTTTGTCTGATTTTCGAGGGAAATAGCTGTCGGGAAATTGTTTTATAATTATGTTTATAATTTGTTTTCGTTTTCTTGTTGAATTAAATGATGTAGAAAAAAATTATTAAAATATTTTTCCCCCTAAACATGTTTGTTTTTTAAAGCAGTTTAGTTTTGAGGAACTTATTTTCAGACTGATTTAAATTTTGCATTTTGTGAACAAATTGTTTAAAAAACAGGGTTTTCACGAACTTTATTGTTCTCTAATATAAGTGTCTTATGGTTTCCTATGGAATTATTATATCGTTCGCCATTTTTGTAGCGAATAGATTATAGTTTTGGGATTGTTTATTTGTTAGATCAACGTAGCATTTTGAAATTATATGAGGACTTGCAGTTACGATTCTCGTAATTTTGAAACACATCTGAGGATTTAACTAGATTGGAGTTTTCACGACTTCACTTGAGCCGAAACCCACTATTGAAGACCTGCCATATTGCACAAATTATTTGATGCTTAATGATAACAAGATTCCATTAAAACAGTGCCGAAGATTCACTCTTCAGATTTTTGCAGTTCAATCCCCAATGACAGATTTAGCGAGGTATCAGGCCCAGTTACATCTGGAATTTGGTCTCTAGACGAACTAGGAAAAACAGAGAACTCGAGGGAAAGACATTTATACGCCCCTTATCAATACGTACTCGCATATTCACATGCATGGCCAAACATAACGTAACCATAAGTCTACAGTCACCCCAACCTGCCTAGGCACACGGGAAATCTGAATGACAGTCGTTGCAATAGAAACGAGTACTGAGGTTGGGTCCTAATGGCCGACACAGCCTCACGGCCCAACCCCTCCCGTAGGAGGTACGTACTATCACTGGAGGGGGGACTGAGAGCCCCACCATTTATGTAACCCTAGGTGGGCGAGTTCCTTCATATGAAACCTGAGCAACTCATCCACATTTCGTGGTGCCCACATCAGTAGGGTAACATAACGTAGCGGAATATAAACAAATTTGGTATAAAAATTATTGTTTTTTAATTAACGAAACATTTTGATCTCGCAAAGGGGTAAACAATTGCAGCAATGTTCATTAACTTCCATTTTAAGCATCAATAATTCATTAACACGCTTAATAATAAATTTACAGTTATAGTTCAATACACGTATTGTAATCTAGTATATATAATGAGAGGCGGAAGCCCAACGGACACGTGACAGTTTCGTTTGTTGAACAAGTGCCCCATTGCTGAGACCTGGGGCCGAGGGGGTATAGATTCCTCGATCGTCAGTGTTAGGGAGCGCCATGGAGATAAAACATTAGCAAGATTGTGTCACATTTTTAAGTCAGATATGATGAAAGGGGCGAAAATTATAACAATACCCGGACGCCATTTGCTCTTGCGAAGTCACTGATGATAACTCGGGGCGAAAATCTCATATTTTGCCCCAGGCGCTATTTTCCATCGCTACGCCACTGGTCCTAAAGCGATATCCTAAGGCCACCTAATTGTAAAACCGGCCCTGCTTTCTGGCGGAGAGTCTCGAACGGTCCCGAAGCGAGACTCAGTTACCATACCGACCATGGCACTCCACTGGAAGAAGCTCTGGATTAAGCTTTTTTTTCTGCTCCACCCTGTTTTAAATTCTACTCCACCCTGTTAACCTCTCCCCATTTCGCTAACTAATCCAAATCAACTCTATTCATTCTTCTGCTCGCAAACCTAATTAAATAATCAGTCTGGAATCGTCATGGCCTCTCCTTAATTGCATGGCAGCAATAAAAGGAATTAAACTGATTACGAAAAGGTTTTAAAAAAAGATTTCATCGCGGTAGGGGCTCTCTTTTCTCTTCTTACTTAAACTCGTTTGACTTGTCTTGAGTAGGCGGTTGTAATACTAAAATGAAATCCTTGTTGCAGAGTCTTCGCTGCTGCCTTGTCATAAGTTCTTATCGCGGCTCACACGCCACCAAACAAAGAAGTGTTTTTGTTGCAATTATTTATTTTTTTCTCTCTCCCTCTCTCTCTCTGCTTTTAGCGATGAACCCTGCATAGATTCATCGGGTGATCTAATATAATCTTGACTTTTTTTTGAAAGAAAAGTTTAAAGATTAGTGTATTCCCATCTTTTCCGCTTTTCTTTTTTCACCGAGTTGGACTGGTCTTGAATTTCTTACAGATCTGCCTACCGATTACCATTATTTCTGGCACGTCAAAAATGTTAAAAAATATATTAGAAAAGAAAGGTGTGTTTTTACCTGTCAGCCGTGATTTTGACCTTCTACGAAGCAGATCGAAGGTCGAGCAAAACGGTAAAGTAAACGTCAAGGTAACCTGACACTTCGGTGCTATTTTTTTTTATCTATATGTCTACTGTTTTATGTTTTGGAACGGGTTTTTAACGCACTTTGATTTGACCTGACGATGGAGTTATTTTTATTGTCCAAAATCATGTTTTGCCAAGTTTGTGGTTAACATCATGACAAAAAAGTGATCTATATTATATTGTATTGTTCCGACCAAACTAATTACGAAATAAGAACACGTGAAAACTTTCATAGAGTTTGTTTCAACTGCTAATCCTTTCAATATTTTTGTAATATTTTTTTGTATTTAAATATATATATATTGCTTTCTTTTGTACGAAGCAATTAACAATTTTTTAATTAATTAACAAGAAAAAATGTTATGGTATAACAAATATAAAAATAAACATGAGCAAATACTATTTATTATTATCCTTAAAAATTGCTTAAAAATAAAATCCATTCTTCTTTTTTTGTGTCGCGAAAAGATTAAAAAAAAAAAGTTTGCTTTGATGCTTGTATGAAGATTAAAAAAATGTTTTATTCATCGAAGTCCAAACAGTTACATGTAACCTATTGTATGAAATATTTTATACTTTTTTAATGTTAAAAGGCAAGTTCAGTAGTAACAGAAATTCCTAAGATGAAAAAAATAACTTATTCTATTATATCTATCTTAGATATATGTAATAGAATAATTTAATCTGTAGGACAGATGTAATAGATAATTTAAAATGGAATATACTTATCAATATTCCGTAAGAAATCCTGTTCCTTGAAGCGTACCGTGTTTTATTTAAAATCGAGGCTTCTTAAACTATGAATCATGATCCCAAATAGGACGGTACAAAATATTGGGTGTCACGAAAATTTTGATAGCATATTTGTATCTCGGAAAATTTCTCATATGTATTTGATCAGCACTTATAACTAAAAATGATCAGAAAATCATTTGGATTGCAAGAAATTCCATTCAAATTTAATTACTATAAAAAAAACTTTTTTCAAATAAATATTTTTTTGCGTCAAATATCCTTCATTTCCTTATTTATTGTAAAAGTTTTGGTCTGAGAAAAAATTTTCCGCGGCGGAAAAACGTTTAAAACTTAGTTTGTAATGTCACAAGAACTGTCGACTTCGACAGTACCCTTTTCAACTTAAAAACATTGTAGGGAAAACCTGCGCAGTCTCACTGCGCAGGCGGAATCCGGAGCTGGAAAGATCCACAGTTCTCGCGTTTGAGAAGAAGTTACTTTCTCCTTAATGCATAACCTTCGGGTAGTGAAAAATCAAGGTAGGGAACATACTTTTCTGCTTCAGTTTTTCCTCGCGTTTCATTTGAAGATCGAAATTGTTTAATGTAAAATTAGTTTGTTAATAGATTTAAGCATTTCAATGCGAAATAAATTAATTAAAGAAAAAGTTGGAAGTTAGTCCGAAAAGTTGGATTAAGAAAAAAGCTGGGGGTGCTGCAATACCGCAGTCCCTATGCACGAGCCGCCCCTGTTGGCATATAATGGTTATGTGCCGACATAAATTTAGGTGGATACGTGCTTTGGTTATAAAGTTTTTTTATCATATTGTGCACTCTTGACATATAATATTGTGAATCTCCTATCAAATAGTAAGCATCGAATTGAAAATGGTCTCAAAAATTCTATCAGTTTATATCTAAACTTATCACATAGCGTCTTTTTGTTTAATTCTGTTGTATTCCCGGTTTGTATATGAAAATGAATACGTCAACCTTATTTCCACTGGAAAAGCAAAAGATTTCATGTCTGTCTTTTTTTTTAATACTTAATTACTATGGAACCTAATACCAATTAAATGACAGAAAAACAATTGACAAAATTATTCAAATTTTGAAAAATATTGCCTCTTTTTTTGCTTTATATATTTTAACTCATTCTGAGTGTGATTTTATATTTCAAATTATACCAATTTAAAATAAATTGTGTTTCCTCTTTCTCCCAAGCATCAACTTAGCAGGTACTCCGATGTGCCGCTAGCTTGAAGACTTACAGTTCTTCATTTTTGTAGACGACACCAGTCTTTCCCCCCCCCCCCCAAAAAAAAATGCTGCCGCATCTTACTTTAAGACACGTCAATAAAGATTATTCAATGTCTGCTTTAAATTAAAATTCTTTTGGTCTGTCTTTAATCGATGCTTAGTTGTCATATTTATTACCCAATTTCGAGACCGCTACAAGATAGCTCGGATGAAAATGGGAGAGTTACAAAAATCTTTTTCGTTCTAGAAGGGAATGTTTAAGAAACCCCTCCTCCTGACGATAATCTGCCTCAAAACATCTCTTCTCCCCTACCCGACGCGCGAGACACATCCACCTTTTCACGCGCCCCCCCCCCCCCGTGTCATCCTTCAACCCCAGAAACGGCTGTCAAACAATTAAAAGCCGAGCCGAGCAAGAGAGAGAGAGATTCTCGATTTCGGACATTCATTGTAAATAAGATCTCGCTATCTCCTTTCTTAATCTCTGGCAACTGCCTATCGCGGGTGATTGAATGAGGACCGCTATCACTTGGCTCTCTCAGAAATGGAAAAAGAAGTGGCTGCACCCTGCGCGTCACAAACCGGATAGAAGGCGATTTCCAAGTGACTGATAGATTTTAATAGCCGTGCAGGATGTTTGTGTGAGGATGGCTTTCCGGGGATCTAATACTGGTTCAAGGCCTCATTGGAAGATGTCGTTAAGGTCTTGTACCCCTTCCCACTTCTGTGCTTACATTGTTTCTGGCTCTTTCATACCTGAACCAAACGGGAGTAGTTTCGACTTGACCACGCTGATCACAGAACCGACTACTTGCAGTGGCGTAGTGAGGGGTAGGTAAGAGGGGGGTACAGATGCACCGGGCGAAAATTTTAAGAGGCTCGATAGGACAAAACATTAGTGCTTTTATGCACTCAAGTCATTTACCACGATTAAGCTATTGATCACGATTGGGGGCGAAAAAACTGCCCAGGGCGCCACTTACCCTTGCTACGCCACTGACTACTTGACTCATGACTAGCATTAGTGTTCCCCTTCCCTTCGAGTTTCTTATCTTCTTGCACAATTAGTCCAGTCAACGAAGGCCAAAAATCGACGAATAGAAAAAAAAATGGTGTAGTTTTGAAATTTGGCACAGTTATTGGGGGTAGTGTCTTAAACAACATACTAAAAGTGCCCGACGGTTGGGGGGTACAAAAGGGTTTAAAGGGGGCGTTTTCAGTTTTTATTAAATATCTCGAAAACTATGGGTTCTGTCGAAAAACACCCAGTTGCAAAATTAAACTACATGAAATTTCCTACAAATAAAGTCTTACTTTATTTGTAGCATCAATAGTTTAGAAGATACAGGGGGTTTTAAAAGTTAATATTTCTAAAATTCCTTATTGTAATCATAAAATCGATTAAAAGTGCTAAATCAACAACCCTCATAAAAACCTCATGCCTATATAATAATTATACAAGGGTAGCATTGTATGTGTCGGAGCGGGTGGGTGACAAACCTATTTGAGGAACAATTATGTTCCCTTCCTCCCCTCACATACGTTCCTCTTCACAAGTTTCCTTCTACTCGTAGTGAACGAATTGTAAATTTAAAAAAATGGTGTAGTTTTGAAATTCGGCACAGTTGTTGGGGAGAGTGCCCTAAACGACATACTAAAACTCCCCGCTGGTGGAGGGTGCGGGATTCAAAGGGGGTTTTCTCAGTTTTTCTTAAATATCTCGAAAACTATGGATCTTAGCGAAAAACACTTAAGGAGAAACTTAAACTACATTAAATTTCCTACAAAAATAGTCCTACACATTGTTCATAGGATGAATAGTTTGCAATATTATAACAGTTTTAAAAAGTACATAATTACATTAAGTGGTTGAAAATGTTAGTTTTATTTTTATACATACATACCTACATAAAACTACGCATAACCCATTTTTACACTTGCTCGTAATTAAATTTCACTATGTTTTTTCAGTATTTGACCACGTTCAAGCTCCTCCTCTTCTTCTAGAGGTGCACCTTTGGTACAGGTACCATTAAAGGTGTCAAAACAGAACACACTGCTAAACGTATGTTGCTCCGCCGCTCCTTTGGTTGGAGGAATTGAGGAAAGATTAACTTTGATATTGGTTGATTATTTCATAAATGCTGCATATCTACGGTTAATCAAATCATGTTCATCAGCTGGGCTTTGCATAAGGCTTGGAACATCTCACCGGCTTGTGAGATAGCATCTTGTGTTGATGAGGGGTTATAAAAGATGTCAGCAATATTTTTCATCTGGCTCAGTTGATTTTTGAACAATGTAACTATAGTGCTTTGCTTTTTCTATAAATAGCTGGTGTTATGTCGCAGCCACTGAATGCATGGAGAAGGAGGATGGTATAGGCAAAAGAAAGTTCTTTCTGCAGCTTCTTTTTTTCCCCCTTGCCAGGCTTCATAAAATAAATGTTACTTTCTGGGTGGTGCCAAAGCAATCAGTAACACGACTAGGTCTACATCTTTCCCTTAGGATGAGAAGTTGCTTTCTCTAACCCAGTTCTCACAATATAAGTATCAGCATCCCCTGTAGCGACTCTCTTTTCAATTCCTTTAGCAGCCATTTTCTGTGTTAGTAATTGAGCATGCCTGGTCTTATTTCTTCAATGACGAGAAAATGTTTCTTTCGAACTGTGACAGACTAGTTGAGAACTTTTAAGTTAAACTCAGCATATATATATATAGATTTAGATTATACTGTTTTAGTATGTTGTTTAGGACACTACCCCAATAACTGTTCCAAATTTCAAAACTACACCACTACCTTTCTATTTTACCTTCGTTGACTGGACTAAATATTGCGTTTGTCGTATAGTGAAGAGAATCATTTGCGTGTGCATTTTGGAAAAGCACCGTTGACAGATTTTGCCCAAGATTCGATACAGATTCACAATTTTAGTGTTCCATTTTTGAGTTATCGTGTTCATTTACGCACGGGCAGACAGAATTTCAAAAAAATTCCTTTTGGCAAGCCAGAAGATAGATTCCTTTTTGTCTAGGTTAAGGTTAGGTAGTTGCTTGCAAAATCGTTATGCAAAATCAATTATGTATTGCAGTACTTTGGGCTAGTTATTGAAACTAACTGCAGTTGGACAATATGAGGGCTATTATAGCACAAACCTCGTAATTTTGAGCCGTGGTCAGACGCCAAGGAAGACTCCCGAGCCAGCATCCCCTCTACAAACATCCGCACCGCACTGATGAGAGTTCGTTTCGTCCTGTTGAAATTAACATCGTTAGGCCAGCATACTCTGCGGATGTTTGGTTTCGAGCCCGCGACTCTCCGGTCCTAAAACTGAGACTCTACCGCTATGCCGATTATTTAGAGTCAGTTGTCGAAGAACATCATTTGTAATGAAAAAAATAAGCCAAATGACTCAATCATTTATTAATTAAATCTTATTAGTTCTCTACTGAAAATGCATTTAGTTTCAAGGAATGGATTTTGTAACTGTGGATTTCTACGCGTATTTACTTTACAAAAAATTAAAATTACTTTACAGTTTATGAAATCATTTATGTCCTCTCTCCATCAATTTGTTTTGAACTGTGCACTTACTTTAACCCCTTAACTGAATTATTTTCTTTGCTATCTAATAAGATGATCCCTTATGTTTTAGAAAGGGGCTGTCGTTTTCTTTCATCTCGGAAGACATATAATAATTGAGATGTTTACGGATTCTACGTAATTTTTGTGTAAAATTATAAAGCTACTTAATGATTAAATTTTAGTTTTAAGACTAATAAAAATGCGATAATTCGACGCACGAGTATTCTCGGGCTTTTAAATAAAGCGGTTAAGACAAATAAAATGTGTAAAATCTGGTGTTTATTTTGAAATATCTGGAATCAAAGACAACTCAAATTGATTTAGAAAGATTCGAGCCGGCTAATCACCGCTGAATAATGTAATATGTGTTTCTATATATCCGATAACTATAAATGGATTTCCGGGAAATTAAACTGTAGAGTTATAAGGCCGAAAATCGATTACTGATATTTACAGGTATATTTCTTTGATATATATATATATATATAAATTACTTTTCATTACATTAGGATTATGATCTGAGCTGCTTACCTGGAAGTAATGATACATTGCGTAGTTTTTTCCATGCTGCCTGTCAATTTAAGTTGTCCCTGATTATAAAGTATTTATTTGAAATCCAATCAATATCAAGGGAATGACAGGTTTGATAGTCGTGCAGGATGTTTTTCTGTCAAGACGGTTTTCAGCGGATCTAATACTGGCTCAAGGACTTAATTCCTTATTGGTGGATGAGTCGAAGGTGTCGTGATCTGATGGCCCCTCCCAGTGTATGTTTAAAAAGTTGTATTGTTTCTGGGAATGGATGGGGTTGCGCGGGAGGTATCGATATGGCTAATGATAGCAGTGGGTTATAGTTAAAAAAAGGAAGTTTAGGTAATGAGGTCGCTGTGTGGGATGGTAATAATAGTCTTCCCCTGTGACCTTGAGTCACGGGATGACAGGTAGATACCGAAGAGAATAGTTAACTGAAACGATGAATTTGTCCGAAATGATATCCGACAAGTCACGATTTTGATTATTTCGATTGTATTCTCGATGGCAATGAGATATTATGTCTTAATCTGAGTAGTCTAGATTGGACAGACTTGAAAGAGACAAAGAAACTGAAGATGGGTTCGATTCTTTTCAAAAGTAGTTAAAAATTGATTCTATTTTATTACTTTATAATTATCTTTTAATAATGGCTCATTATAGTACTAACTTAATTAAAAAATTTGTGCTATTATTTTAATTCAACTGAAGAAATTTAAATGATTTTATAATCAATAATAAATGATGGAAACAACTTCTCTCCAATTTCCAATCCCTTGTCACATGTCTCTTGCGCTTAAACTTTAATCCCCACCCCCTACCACAACAGAATTTGTAATATAGGCGGTATATTCTAATATGTCTTCTATTTTAGCCCCTGACAAGTAAAAAGATGTGTTTGTGCAGTGTAAGTCCAAATTAAATAAATAAAAACAGTTTTTGATCCTGCAGCATGAACGTTTCAGTTCTTGAATCAACTTGAAAGGATGGTCTAAAATGGTAGGTCAAAAACATCCACGAAATAAAAGTTCTTGGCACGTGAACGTATGTTTCATTTCCTCTAATTGATAATTACTCAACTAATAAACAAACTGTCTGTTTGCGAATAATGAATATTATTGACATGTTAAATAACGTTAATCGATTTTGACTCGGAAATTATAGTACGCTCAGATTTTGTTTAGTATGTAATGAATATTTTGAGTCTAAAACCCTTAATACAATTTTTTCAACGGTTTGTAAATATTGGAAAATCCAGCGAATCCGCCATACTGCGATTCAAAATACATTTTGTATCAACAGAAAGTTAAACAGCTTTTGGCGTAAGTGATGACTTCGCTTCTTTTTGATGTAGATAGATCCTTTAAGCCCTTTGACGTTGATAATTATCTCCCATCCATTTTACCTGAAAGCGAAAACGTTGAGGTTTGGCTTAACACGAGCGATCCGTTTCCAACCGTAAAAGAAGCTATAAATCGCAATCAGAAAGGACGAGGAACGATCACTAATCACTCTCGATTTCCCCGTGGACCCCTGACAATAAAATCTCCTTTAAAATTTGTGGCTGGGAAAACAGCGTTTCGATTGAGTTACAACTGCTGGCCCGCTCCTGACGTTGAACCCGGGGAGCTTAATAACTTTTCATAATGGAGTGTTGGGTGTCTTCGCTGGAATTCTCGGAGATGGAAGAGCCTTGGGGTGGCGTGGAGGGTGGAGATGGAGCACCCTGGAACTCTTCCAGCACCCCCTCTCCTCTCTCTCCTTCAGGGAGGCAGATGAGAGTGTCGAGTTCTCGTGCCAAAAGCAACACTCCTCTGGTGCCATCTCCCCTCTCCCGTATTGTTGATGGTTGTCGGTTTTCTAGACACCCCCGACACTATCGCGACGTTTTGCACTGCCAAGTTCTCTCCATAGTGTCGCTTACCTCACGAAAGATTCTGTTGGTTAATTCGCTTTAGCATACTGTTGTTCCGTCTTTGGTGTCGAGATACCGCGTTGGTGATGTGGAACGGGAGTTGTGAAGTTGCTTCCAGTAGCTGAGGCGGTGGTGTGGAAAGATGGTTTGATCGTATACCTCTCCACACAGTTGCACTTTTGGAATAGGGCGGTAGAAACTAGACGAGTTCTGGCGAAGTGAAATTCGAGAGCTAAGGAAAGCTGTCTGTAGTTCCTTTCGCTTAATTTTTTTGGCAAAATAATTGATATAGGGGGACTATGAAGAAAGACATATAAAAGCTTGAGAATTGTGTTGCACAATCTGACAGAATAATAATAATTAAAAAAAAACAGAATCTTTGTAATCACTTACTTATATTTTACATTAATTCCTCTTTAAGAGAAGATTTTATCAGTCATGTTCTTAGGTATTTTATACATTTTTTAAAAAAAAATATGCGAAGTCCTTACCAATTGAAAACCGAATCCTTTTTATAGTATCTCTATAACAAGAAGTGTGCTGGTTAAATATTAGAAAATGTTATAAAAGTTTGCCTTTTTTTTAATAAAAAAAGAAAGAAATTGAATTAAAGCCTCTGAGATTTTTTTTTCCCACTTTCAAACTATTTTCTTGGCTAAATCCTGCATTGTGATTCCATCTTTGCTGCCCAAATGCCAGCTTTACCTTTCATGGCGCATCCATTTGTCATGTGCTCCTCCTCCCTTCAACAGCTAAAGCAAAATACTCAAAAGTTGTTTTGATCATATTACTTCACTCTCTCTTTCTTAGAATTCACCAAGAAACGTTAACTCTCAACATACATACTACATAATTAGTGGGCTTCGTTACCTTTTACTTGCCTTATAATAGGTGAAGAAAGATGAGAAATCTCGTGAATAGACCTCTACTTTATTGCTCCTTTTAGTTGTAAAACTGGTTATCTTTTGGCTAAAACTGAGAAGAGAAACTTCAAACATTAATTTAATCTTTTCTTTTTTACAGGCATATTTAACTTTTGTATTTAGTAGATACACTGTGGTTTGTTCTTTCGAAATGTTATGCTGTGTGAATAAAAGTTGGAAAATTAAATCCTTTTTGGAATGCTATACATTTTATCAGACCCTTTTTCTTAAAAGAAAATTTTGATATTTAGACCTATGCCTAGGGTTAACATAGTTTTTTATGTTGAAATCCGGACAGACCGGGGGTTGAGGGGTCTTGGAGGGACAAAATGTAGTATAAAATTCTAAAAGCTGTCTAGCAACGACCATTTCTCACTAAACTATCATAGAAGAAGTGAGAAAAAAATGAGGACGTCAGAATGCGAAGAAGATCCAAATTTTATTAATGTTAGGTAATTTAAAATTATATTAATGAAAAACAATATTAAAACAAAACTGTCAAAGCTCCTAACTTTCAGTTTGACTAAGGCCAGGATAAGGAGGTTCTTCCACGTTCTCGTGAACAATGAGTGTAAACATTGAATTTTCTTTCACTGGTGGAATGATGTCAGCTTTTTCGAATACGTCATATTTTCTCAATTACAACCAAATTTCTCTCTTGCCACATTCACTGGCGTAAATCCGGACATTTTGAATATCTGGACACTAGTCCGGACGTGAGCTTGAAATCTGGACTGTCCAGAGGAAATCCGGAAATATGGTAACCCTACCTATATCTAATTTTAACACCGCAATATCTGACGTGGTTGTTGGAATGGTAACTTTCCAATAAAACTCGCACTATAAGCTCAGTGACTTGACCAGACGCCCCGGATTAGCTGGGACAATCCCGAATCTAAACTTTTTTGTCTCAGAATTTGAAGTAAATATCCCGGGCTGTCCTGTTTTTTATTTGTCAGTAAATAGATCCCATTAAAAAGATTAATTATATTTAATATTTAAAAAAGTTAACTTCTTCCAGAATTTTTACTTTACATAGATTGTGATTACTCTACTATGACCAATGGATATGAATCAACCTGAAGGGAAAATAATAAAAATAAAGACAACTTGTATATTTTATACTTCTTTATCTCTCCCATATTTTTGTAATTTTTTAATAATTATGTATTATATTTATTTATTTGCATTGTGTCTGATAATATATTCCCCTCCCTCCAGCTAGCGTCTTGGGTCTGAGTTACTCAGAATTCAGAAAATCCGGTCACTCTTATGAAAGTCAAATATTTTATAAGCCGAAAACAAATACCAGATAACATTCCGAGAAAGGGCGTTTATCTTCCTTTATCTGCACTAATTATATTTCTATCTACAATTAACTCAAGGTTAGCTGTGAAATTCACATGAAATGGGCGGCGACCGCGGGCAAATGACCCATCATTCACAGATTACTCCATGAGGTGCTTCCTATTCACGCTCTATTTCTATCCAGAATTGGTTTCTTCTTCGGCGATTACCACCAGTGAAAGCGCTACTCAACAAGAGCTTAACATTAGTTGCATAAAAATCAAAACCAACCCGGGAGGATAGATAGCATTGAAACTGATTTGGATACAAAGTGTTAAGTGAACTAACTCGCTCCCAAGATCTTAATTGGAATGGTCGAGCCTTGTCGCCTTGACCTTAAGGAAATAGCAAACTCTTTGTTCGCCTTGAACTCATCCGTGGAAGGGTGTAATAGTTTCCTAATCGCAGTGATTGGCAGAACTTTCAATTGCCACTAAGGTTTAATGTTCGTTAAAGACGCACAGATAAGGCACTTCTGGCTGGGTGTGTATGGGATGTTGGGTATGAAAAAGGTGCTGACCCTTCCTATCTAGGGATGTGCGACCTCTGATTGGACGGATGCCAGCTTCGGCCTTGGGGGGGGGGGGGCCTCTCAGTTGATTCACATCTGATATCTCTGCTGTATCTTCTTGTAAAAGAGTGAGATTGATGGATGGGAAGCTCCAGATTTGAAACATTGTACGCCGGGTATTTTAAATAAAGCGAATTTTAAATAAACATTATTGAATTTTGATACTTTGTATTTCGGTTTTTATCTGTGGAAATTATTTTGGAAAAAGAAATATAAACATAATTTGGGACGAAATTTCTTTTCCTGGCTGGCTTCTTTCTTCGTTAGGATCGCGTTTCAAAAAGATTTTGCTTGATATGAATGTTGATGCACCAGGAAATTTTCTATCGCAAATTTTGCTGTTGATTCAATTTTATTAAAGCCGTGTTTAGTTTTCTTAAACAATTTTCATTGGTCTCAAACTGGAGTGCGCGTGCTTGGCTGTGTGAGATAAAGTTTTAAGAAGATGCTGTCAAAATTTACAAAATAATAAACAATGAATATCAAAGATAATAAATATGATAAAATGCATAATGATCAAAGTGTATAATGTTACTGTTCATTCATTATACGACAATACTTTGCCTACGACTAGCAATTTTAATAATAGATCTTGAGTTGAATATATACTCTAAGATTGCTTATTGTTGAATGAATCACTTTTTTACTTGAAACGCAGCACAACTCCAACGCCTCTAATGTGTAGGACTATCCCTTCCTGTTAATTCCAGATATATTGCTACTCCATACCCCACTCTGATTCCCTGCTGATCCCGTTCGGATCTTTACTATCCATGCTCAGAGCTCAGAGACTATTTTTATGTCCTTATTCTTTGATTGAAATTTCTGAAACAAATAACACATATAGTTGCTATTCATTGTCCTAAGAAAGGAAAGGTTTGAGCATAATGAGTCCATCAAAAACTGTCTTACGCTATCGAGTCCTATTAGTATGCGTTATTATTTAATAATATTTAGCAACATAATGAGCAAATTAAGGTATTAAATTTTTTTGTAATCATTTATTGTTTTATTATTTTTTTTATTTCCCATCCCGACGCAGCTTACTCAAAGAGTGTAAAGCTTGACACTAGCCAGCGGGAAGTCATTTATTTGTTTCAAAAATTCATTTATTTTTATCTCTGATCACCAAGACACTGCAGTTCCAGATCTCGTTTGTGCTTCAATAGAATCAGTTCATCATTCTTACGTGACGCACGTCGTATGCGCTGAGACAATTTGATTTCTTTTATTCATTGCGCATCTTGCAGAAAGAAAACGTCCAACTGGACGTCACAGCCAGCGGTGGTTTTTTGCATAGGTGCTAAAGGCACTCGCCTCGTGCCTCGAGACCCTGGGGCGGGGGGCGCCTCAAAATATATTCGACGTACATCGCAATACTAATTCGACTGTGAATGGTACGACACTGGGTTGGGTGAGGACCCTCGGAATAATTTTGCGCCTATGGCCTCATATTGTCAAAAACCGCCACTGGTCACAGCGCAGTGTAAAATAATGTATAGTTAGATGAGATCGTAGTGACGTTTCTCATGTGACTTTGACGTATCATGAACTAACTCCATTAGTGGCCATGGTGATTGCCATTAAAAATGCGACCAACTATTTCCCGCATTCATCTTTACTTTTGTTTATTATCGTCGCTTAGTCTGATAATTTACTCTGTTTACACTAGAATATATTTAATTCGATCCTTTTAGTTTTGCATTAGAAAATTCGACTTAGGTGTGCCGAGGTGCCGATTTACTTCCATCTCTCCCTACGATATTTGCGTTTGTTATACAAATAATTACTCTCCAAACACAGAGGGGTTCATTTTAACCGAGTTTGCTGGATCGATATTAATAATAAAAGCCGTCTCCTTGCAAAATGAAATGGAAAAAACGAAAAACGGGGAGGGGGATGTCTTTCGTCTCGGCCACGTATTTTTGTTGCTCAATTTCTGGATATCGCTTGGCATGTTGCTCGCCATTAGAAAATCACGAACCTCACTCTTTCCCATTTACTCTGTATTTGATTAATGAGTGCTTTTTTTCCTCCACGTATGTACATTACCTTTTCATTTTTAATTACGAGGTTCTGATCTGCGCTCGCACGCGACCCTTTCTTTCACTGCAACTGTAGTTGTACTAGGTGGAAAAATCGAATTCTCTAAAGTTTCGTTCCTTTTTTACGTGTTTGGGAAGTTCTGTGTTTTATGAATAATGTCTGCCACGGCCAGCTAATTCCATTGTCCTCAACTCTTTTTGTTTGAATTGTGTGTGACATTACAGATCTAATGAAGATGTACGGAGGAATAGCGTTTGTAATTTCACTAGCAAAGGCCTTCTAGTCTCTCTAGAATCCCATTAAGGTCTATCTAGTCTTAATGGGATTCCAAGTCGAAGCAACTAAGAAACGCAGATTCACGTTGCTTTCTTTTCCTAATCTTAATTTTAAAACTGTATGAATTTTATTGCGCCTCCTATAGTTTTAGAATTATCTTTGTATCCTCAAAATATTTGAAAATTACAAAAAAATATATATTGTAATTTTACAAAATACTTATGCGAAACGTTTCTGCGTTTTTTATATAAATATTTAATGAATATCTTTATATAAAAATTTAAAGAATTTTATATATAAATATTTAATGAATTTTTGTCATCTTTATAAAATTTCGCATTATTTTATCGGTATTTGTAACATATTTAAAAAACCAGAAAGCTTTGCTTACATGACACTTTTTGGTGTTTAAGGGGGAAAATATAATGGGTGACATAACCGAGGCTCGATGCAAGCACAAAAGTTGTGAAAACAATCTATTCTCTGGACTAAATTTGGTTCAAGAAGCAATTCTGACTATTTCTAAGTACGTTATAGATAAAACAATATCTCTATAAAGCATATTTTAGTAAGTGTGTTTCAAACATAGAAAAAAATGCTATAAGAGCCTAATTAAATGCTTTTAAAATACATTCGTTGTTTTATGTTTTTTGAAGGTTTTTTTTTATTTAGCATGTTATGCTTATGACCATGTAATATATTATCCTGCTTTACATGAGCGATTAAATTACTCAGCTTATTTAAACCAATTTAAATTTAATTGCTTTTTACTATACTAGTGCGATTTTTTTCTAATTGACTATGAGTAGGGTTTCCATAATTGCCAAACATTAATACGGGACGTTTTAGTACTAAATAAATAAAGCATGAAAAAAGGATAGTTAATGATTTATTTTGCTCTGATAAAAGCCAATAAGGTTTAAGCAATCTAACAAAATGAACACGTAGAATATTGAAAAAGAAGCGAGGCCAATCCCTTTTTTTTTTTTTTTTTTAGCCCAGTCTTATTTGAAAGTTGATTTTACTTTCTTAATTATATCATTTTCTTCTTTCACATAATTATAAAATTGGGCTCAAGTCATTTTAAAATTTTTATAACGCAGAGTTTAGGGAGAAAACTGGGCAAATAGTAATACGGGACTGAGTACTGAAATACAGTGACAGCCCCTTATATACTGGACGTATGGCATCCCTAACTTTTTTTCGCTAAGGCCTTAAAAATATTTCTGAGTTATTTATATACAGAATTTTATTAATATTCAATTCACCACAAACAGCTTTACACACATTTATGTATTGTCTCTGTTTGTTAACGTTATCATTAACTTTCATTTTGTACTATGCTAGACATAAGTGGAATTTCCAACCTAAGCTTACATTTATCACTTGTTATTTCCAGGTTTATACTCGTATTTGGATTGAACTCGAGATAATTTTAAAGTGTTTTCAATTCTTCTAAGCAACAATCTCTATTGCCTTTGACATTTGTTATCGAATATTGAATCTATTATATTTGTAAGAATACAATGCATTCCTTATCAGAACTAATAAAGTTTTAACATTTTTAACCTATCATTATCAGATTATTTTAATTTTATGACGCATGAATTTAACTTTCTTATTAATATTTCTTATATAAATATTTAATAAATTTTTGTCATTTTACTTAAAATCGCATCATTTTATCGGTACAAAAATCTAAAAAGTGTATTTTATTTTTGAAGAAATGATTTAACAAAACTAAGTTAAGTTTTCAAGCAAACATAAGTTGCTCGATTTTTTTCAACAAAAAAATGCGTAAATATGCAAGATGTTTGTAAAAAATAGAGGACAAAAATTATAAAAAAAAAATATTTTTGAAATTTGTTTTTTAATTAAAGTCAATTAATTAAAAACAAAAATTGTGTTAGTAAAATTTCTTAACTAAAACCAGCGGGAGTGGTCTCCCCTAAACTTTCTCGTATACTTTCTAAGTGGAGATTCGTCAAAATCTCGAGTTCGAATTTTTTTGACGACTACAATACTTTCTCTTTGTATACTTCGTATACGAGAAAGTAAAACAAAAAAACAAACAAACCTGAAATCAAATATCTGTTGCCACGTTTCAAAAAAATATTACTTTGAAGCAGGCGCGATAAAATAGGCAATGCAATGAATACTAAAGCGAAAATTCTGCTTTGGAGTTGAATTCCCAAGAAAACAATTTATACTACCACAACCGTAACAATTGCAAAAGCGTGTGAATGAAAGATTTGCTGAAATAATGAGATCGGTTTGATTTACAACAATAAAAAAATTGCTAACAATTGATGTTTGAAAACATTATTTATTGTTGTAAATAAAATTTACAACAATAACAGATTACTACCAATACGCATGCGCATGAGAATAGGATTAAAAGAAATTGAATATGCAATTTGAACGCCTCTTTTTGACGGATTTGGCCCAAACTTTTATACGGACTTACATTCATAACGATAAAACTGTGTACCAAATTTTATCCATTTAGCTAATCAAGTTTTTGAGTTATAGCGTTCACATGACCGCGGACATACAAATAGACAGACTTCCCGTTGACGGATTTTGTCCAAAATTTGATAGAAACCTACAAATTATGTTTAAAGACCACATACCAAATTTCATCCCCGTAGCTCTAATAGTTTTCGAGTTATCGTGTTCACAGACAGACACACACAGACATAATTCCAAAATTGTGTTTTTCGGACTCGGGGAGGTCTAAAACGTGGAGTTTCGTCATAATCTCGAGTTCGAATTTTTTGACGATTACAATACTTTCTCTTTGTATACTTCGTATACGAGAAAGTAAAAATCTTGGTTTTGGTGTGGTTCTTTTGCCTAGCCCCGAGTTAAGAATTCATGATAAAGGGAAAGAAAATCTATTCGTCAAAATGACCTGTAGTATTTTGGTTAGCAGCTGAAATAAAAGACTTTAAAAAAAAACCATCACTTTCTTGCTTCAAATCTAAAATGCAATAAGCAAATAATTTTATAAAACAATTTTTAAATTTTTCGAAATTCATTTCGATAAGTCAAAAAATACTAATGCAATTATCAATCTCTAAACAGTAGAAGGTAAAGAATAAATATTTGGCTTTTCTGAAATAATCAAATCATAGATGAAATCACTTTATTCGGCTATCAGAAAAGTAAAAAAAAAAAAAAAAAAGGGTGTACAGATTTTTTCTGACTTTAAAGAGAATGTGAGTGGAAAGAAGCTTAAGAACTTCTTGGTACTTATTTTAGTGCAATGAATACACATTAAGATCAGCAATTTTATGCTGCGATTATTGAAGTCGTTATAACAATCGAGGGTTTATTTAAAATGAATGTCGAGGAGTCTGTGCAATATATAAGCCATTGTATCCTATTTTTCTCTTAAATTCTAACAAAGTAAACGAGATATAATAAGTTGTATGCACATAAATTGATACATATTTTTTAATTTACGAGACATTTTCTGTGATTTATTTAAATGCATTTTCCAGGGATTTTGTAAGAAAAAGTAGGAGTAATTTTATATTTTCATAAAAGATTATTCAGATTATTTCTTTTCTATGAATATGTTTTTAAAATTTTTATTTAGTAATTTTCCCCCTTTCTAAGTGATTTTATTCGTTTTTCTTATCGAGGAATGCGACCGTTTAATATATATAAACATGAAGTGTATTTTTTTATTCGGAATTTATTTGAAAACATTTCTTAACCTGGATAAAATAAAATGAAATATTTTTTTGTCCAAATTTTGCTAGAACAACCAACAAAGAAGATTTCTGATTATTTAAATACTAGAACTTTTCGCTGAATTTCTGCAGGAAAAACAAGTTTTATATTTTTTGAATAATTTATCATTTTCACTTATAGGAATTTGGTATCTTTTTTCTTTCTGCGTAATTTTTTAAAGCTCCTTCCCACCTTGTATGCTATTTACTGAATTTAAAATTGTACGGAGAAAACTGCATGGAATGTTTGTAAATAGGAATTAAACTGAAAATAATTCTCTATCTTGAATAATATACAATCAATTTTCCTTGAATGTGCTAGTCTGTACAATACCAAAGCTATTTTTATCATTTTAGTTGCATAGTCTCGAAAAAAAAAATTCCTTAAAAATTTACAAACTCATTCCTAAAATTGGCATTGAGATTGAAAATTTTTGGAATTCTCGTGTTTATTAAAAAAATTCCCCTG
This sequence comes from Araneus ventricosus, assembly GCA_013235015.1. Taxonomy (NCBI): domain Eukaryota; kingdom Metazoa; phylum Arthropoda; class Arachnida; order Araneae; family Araneidae; genus Araneus; species Araneus ventricosus. Next base: position 929,926 of record BGPR01000077.1, read on the forward strand.
CATAATACCAACAAAAAAAGCAAAGAGTTAAAAAAAAAAGACGAAGCGTGTGTGTGGGGGGGGGGGGGGCGCCGCGCTTCCACCACAAAACTGCTTGGCGGTATTCAAATCCAGTCGAGCAAAGCGCATTGTGTTCATTCTTCAAAATTCCAAATGACAAACCTTTCTTCACCATGACAAACAACGCATTAAAAAATCAACTGTAGTAGAAGGAAGGTGGGGAAAAAAATCATAATAAAAAAAATCTGAAGATATAAAAGAAAATCCGATTAGCATCTTATTATAGCCATAACACTAAGCAAATCCTTTTCAAAAGACTCAACCCTCCAACCCCCCACTCTTTCCTGTTTTTCCCCTTTTTAACGCGAAATGGAAAATCAGGAGCAGCAGCACCGCCACCAAACTATATCTACGGCATCGCGATCTTTATTATTATTCTTTAACAAAATGCTAGGCATCTATTCAATCCATATAAGGCTTCTTGTAGTGAGTGATCAGAATGTGCAGGAAAGATACCAACCACCACCTGAATGAGAGTACACAAATGAATAAATATAGAATGTCTGATACTATCCAAGGTGGGTGAGAATTTTTTATTCATTTTTACCCCCCCCCCCCTTTGGTGGTGGGAGGAATATGTTGATCCCTCATCTTCGATAAAGCATATCTTCCACGATTTGCATATATACATATCGCTTTTTGCTTAAATGCATTTTGCCGAGGAGATGGTTTGAAAGTTCTCTTTGGGAAGGCTTTTACTGAGTGGAAATATGGTAGATATTTTTTTCTTCTTGGGCCATGATAGCAATTAGGTTTAACGATCATTTTTTTCTTTTTTGCTTTGATCTATCTTCCTTTTGATATCGTTTATTGTGGAAAAAGGTTTATTGAGTGAGCAAAATTCATTTCTTCTTGTGGAATAAGAAAAAGAAGGTGATTGAAAATATAAGGAAGGATGTTTATTAAGGTGGTTGCTGCTGTAAGTGCTTTTCCCGGGACCTGGATCGGTTTTACCGACGGTGCCCTTGTGAGATGGAATTCGTGATTCCGTTGCTTTAATCCGTTATCGATTGGTTTTAAAAGTAAGTATGTTTGTAAGAGACCGAAGTCTTAGGCTTTACAACGAGTTCTGATCATTATATGCAGAGTACAAATAATTTAACATCTTATTTCAAAAATCACGGCGGAAAGCATTAAGAGGTAAGAGTTGGTTGGTGCTGGCTTTTTTGGCGCAAGAGCCGTTTCGTTGACTAAATAGTGTCAAGGTAAAATCATAATATTACAAATGTGGAAAAAACGATGTTAAAATTTTTTCAGTTAAACGGAACAATGTTTATATAGTAACAGAATAAAACCCAATTGACTTCAAAAATGCAAAAAGATGAACATGCGGAGTTTTTCCAAGTAATGGAGATAATGAAATTCAAATAGTTTTGAAAAATGTAAACGTTCTAAATTAAAATGTGAGTATTCTGACAATATACAATGTGCCCGCTAAAGTCCGTTGTCACCCCAATAATTTCTGAACGGCAAGAGCTATAGTCATAAAAGTGGGGTCTAGGTATAGTAAAGTTGCCATGCGATACGCAAGGAAACCGCTTACAGCGCCACCTGGCGGCAAAATTCGGAGTTAGAGTTTTTATCTCAAAAACGGTACGAAATAGGGGGGAAAAGTCAATTACAAAGTTGTTCAGCATCATCGATTTATTACAAAAAACATCTTGCGCACAAAAACGATACAAATGAAAAGCACAAAACGTACATTTGTTTGATCGCGTCGAACAAAACTGCACTTGCCGGAAATGAGACTCATCTATCTGTCATGCTCAAAATGGTGTCCTTCAGCAACAATACACATCTGGACACGGGACTGCACTTCCCGCTGCACATTGTACAACATCGCAGGTGACACGCTGGCACGAGCATCCGTAATACGGTTTCGAAATTCCTGCAATGTTGGTGGAAGAGTTGCATACACTCGCTGTTTGATGTATCCCCACAGAAAAAAGTGCAATGGGTTCAGGTCAGGTGAACGTGGAGGCAATTCTACGCAACCACCATATCTGATGACTTGTTGCTGAAATGTGACTCGAATGTACTGTTGGACACTTGATACCTTGTGCGGAGGGGCGCCGTCGTGTTGGAACCATACATTCCGGAGGTCACTCAACGGCAAATCCTCTAGAAAATCGGATATTACGTCCTTCCTTTTCTCTTTTCTACCGCGTTATGTCGCGTTACAATTTTGGGAGTTGCTAACCAAACAAATAAAGAAGGTGTCTTCTCTTACTAAATCGATGATGCGGAACAACTTTGTGATTGAATTTTTTCCCGTATATCGTACCGTTTTTGAGATACGAACACTAACTCCGAATTTTCCCGCCAGGTGACTCTGTAAGCGGTTTTCCTGCGTAGCGCATGACAATTTTACTATACCTAGACCCCACTTTTATGACTATAGCTTTTGCCGTTCAGAAATTGTTGGGGTGACAACGGACTTTAGCGGGCACACTGTATGATGAACAGACATAATACAATTACACTGTGAACATATTGGTGTTTGTTCTCCCAGTAATAAGTTGCTGTGAGTAAATATTCTGTGCTCCACATGTATTCGAATTAAAAGAGAGTATCAGCTTTTCTGTTTGCTAAAGAACGTAAAGGGGTAATAAATTTGTTGCACTTACGTTGTGAGCTTTACTAAGATTACTGCAATTTACAAAACTGCTGATGTAGCATCGAATTGCTGGATGATTTCGAAAAAATGATGCAACAGGCAGCTTTTAAATTTAAAAATGTGTTTCTAGCATGTGTCGCAGCCACTCGAAACTATATGTGTTAGTCAGTGTTTGTAATGCTCATTTAGTGAAGAACTATGCATAATTGATGAAATCTGTAGTTGCTTGGCTTGTGACACTTTTTTTACGGAAGCTACGGCTTTATATATATTTTTTGTTTATGTTTCATTATTAATTATTTAGATAAGTATTAAGCGCGAAACCATCAGCTTAATGTCAAGCAACACTACTCCAAATACTTGAACATTGTAAATAGTGTTACTTCGCGTTAAGCTGACAATATGTAGTACTGTAAAAAAGAACTAACTTACAAATACATTTATGGTTTTTTTTTTTAAAGTCGTGCCCCATTCTTTCCAGTTGTTTATGTTTGAAATATATTTCTTGGAATTAAGTGACTTTCAGTCTAATGTTTAATCGATATGGCGTTTTATGAATTTCTGCCCGTTACCATTGACATTCAAGGAATATATATGTATATACTAGCGTTTATTTATAAGCACGATATCCTCCGTCATGTGAAAATATTTAATGCATATATCTTAGAGCAAGATGTCATGGTTAAATCCGCCTCTATGTAAAAATATAAGCCGAAATCTGTTGCGTCTTTATGAAGAGAAATAAACCGATCTTAATTTTTTAATTCTTTCTCATGTATGCATGCTATTATTTTTTTCAGAATTAATCAGACTTTAATGTGATGCCCTTAGAATTTCAAAATTGTATTGCGTTTTAAAGTTTGAAGCTAAAATTTTCAAATTATGAAAAGATTTCCGTTTCTCATCCATAGATGGCTATCTGATACTTTTATAAATAACACCGAAAAGTCGTATCAATATCCTTTCTTTCTCTTTATTACAAATATTTTTTTAGTGTAACAGGTGGTTGAAGAGGTACTGAAGCCACCGAGCTCAACTGGCGAGAAATGGCAGTTACCCTGAAGTGTTCGATCGTCGCAGGCAGACTAGAGGGTTGAACCCCCTAGTAAAAACAAATTTATAAACCAACGGAGCAACCAAATTTATAACTCAGTAAGTGCGGGACCGAAACTTTCTCGAATACGCCCTAACAGGGGTGGGGTGGGGGAAATGCGCGAAACGGTAGTAACATGCTCCATTCCCTGACACAGGTGGGAAAAACGCGCCAGCAGTCGCGCCTTTTTTTGCGTCGTGAATGGTGCAGAAACCGAATATGCAATTTGAACGCCTTTTTTTCAACCGATTGAAACCAAAATTGGACACAGATCTATAATTAAGATAAGAAAACCATATATAAAATTTCATTTATCTAAGTCATTGCATTTAGGAGTTATCATGTTCACAAGCATGCGATTGTACAGATCGACAGACAATCACCCCTTCGACAGATTTCGTCTAAACTTTAATATGGACCTACATTCCTGATGATAACACTGTGTACCAAATTTTATCCATCTAGCTATTTAAGTTTTTGAGTTACCGTGTTCACATGGATAGACTTTCCGTAGGCGGATTTTGTCGGAGGTTTGATAGATATCTACAAATTATGTGTAAAGATCACATAGCAAATTTCATCCCTGTAGCTCAAGCCGTTTTCTAGTTATCGTGTTCACAGACTTAATTCCAAAATTGTGTTTTTCGGACTTAAAGAGGTCTAAAACGCGGAGATTCGTGAAAATCTCGAGTTCGAATATTTTGACGATTAAAATACTCTCTCGTTGTATACTTCGTAGAAGAGAAAGTAAAAACTGTGAAAATCAGAGGAAAAATAATTCAGCAATCGAAATGTAACCTTTTAATAAATTATTTCTTGGATTTTAAGATGGTTTAAAAATAATTTTCTCCAGATAATAATTTCCGAATTGAGGACTAAAAGTTGTAAATGTAAATTTACAACTTGCGAAATTAAAAACCAACAGCAGCAAACAGTCAGTGGAAAAAGTAATTTTTGAAGCTTTTAGAGGAATTTTTATCGATACATATTGAGAACATTTGCATCGCACGTGGGAGAGTAATTTTTTGACTAGAGGCATCCTTATTTGGAAGTATGTTAGAAAATCGAGATGAGAACACTCCCGAATTTTTTTACTGACAGATGCGAACGATTCCGATGCTAATTTTTAACCATAAATCAGAATTCCTCTCAATACATACCTAAAAAAGGTGAAAATTAATGACATTTCCTCTATTACATCTCTTTTAGGAACCTGATCTGCAAAAAAGAATCATTAATTTGTTTTTAAGATGAATGAAAAAAAGGGAGAACCTCTTTTTTTCTGCCAGTATTTAGACACTAAGTAACTGCTTGCGCTTTTGAATAACAAGGCCCTGACAAGTTAATGATGTTTAACACGAAATCGAAACTCTCGCAACCTCCGGGCGAGATCGGTATCTTCTCGGAGAGTCCCCATTCATTTCTCCATTCATCTTTTTACTTTCTCGTATACGAAGTATACAAAGAGAAAGTATTGTAATCGTCAAAAAATTCGAATTCGAGATTTTGACGAATCTCCACGTTTTAGACCTCCCTGAGTCCGAAAAACACAATTTTGGAATTATGTCTGTCTGTGTGTGTGTCTGTGTGTGTGTCTGTATGTGTGTCTGTGTGTGTGTCTGTGAACACGATAACTCGAAAACTATTAGAGCTACGGGGATGAAATTTGGTATGTGGTCTTTAAACATAATTTGTAGGTTTCTATCAAATTTTGGACAAAATCCGTCAACGGGAAGTCTGTCTGTCTGTATGTTCGAGGTCATGCGAACGCTGTAACTCAAAAACTTGAAAAGCCAGATGGATAAAATTTTATACACAGTTTTATCGTCATGAATGTAGGTCCGTATAAAATTTTGGGCCAAATCCGTCAAAGGGTTGACTGTCTGTCGGTCTGTATAATCGCATACTTGTTCAGTTTTGAAACAACTCCCTGCGCATGCCTAATGGTGCGTATTGGAGAGAGAACGGACGCTCCGAAACTTGGCAGTTTGCCAAAAAACAATTCTGGAGCGATTTTGTAAGGAAACAAATATTTAGGGAGTCTCGCCAGGTCCTGTTGCGCAGAAGAATGCGCAGGGGATTTGAATTTGTTTTGATCCTTCAAATCACGCGTGGTTCCAACTTTGGTTTACTTGCGACGGAAGTTTATTTGACGTCTTTTATTATTCTAGTTTTCTCTACATGTGTTAGGAGTATACGAGAAAGTTTAGGGGAGACCACTCCCGCTGGTTTTAAAGCACTTAATATGATTTCTTATTTTGCTTATTTGCGTATCCATCGCGCATTCTCCTCTTAGGCTTCGCTTTCCTGCCTCGCTTGGGGATCGAGTTACGGTTTTTTGGGGTTTTGTTTTGTTTTCAACGAGCAGTGTTCCCGCTCTCTTTCCATAACTCAGGTTTCTAAGGCGAAATAGGGTGTTTGTAGTGATTTTTTAAAGATAAAATATTAGATGGAAAATGCTATATGTACAGGGTGGTTCAAATATGTACGGGACTGATTTTTTAAAAAAATTCTAAATACTTACTTGCACATGTCTGTCTTCAACGTACATCCTTTCTGGAGTCGGACATATCTTTTCCCCCCTTGCTCTGGAAGCGTCCCGATACCACAGCCGAACTGAGACGCTCTTGAACCCGGGCGCACAATCTGAGACTAGGGCTAGAGAAAGGTGTAAGGGATACTGGCAAAATAATAATTTAAAGACAATGTAACTACAGTTAAACTTCGATTAACCGTCACCCTTCGGACCAGGGCTGTGACGGATAACAGTTTTCTCATAATATATATGTATGTACAAAAAACGTGATTCCACTGCTGGCTTGGTACGAAAGTGAAAACAAAACTCTTTAAAAATGAATAATATATTGTTACAAAAGTCTTTCTGTGGGTGTAAACAGTCCAACACGCAGGGTAATGGAGAATGAAGGTTTATTCACAAATGTGCAGGAAAACACGTAGCACAGGTAACAGGAAACAATAGATATTGCACAGATTAGCAACGTAAACAGACAACAATTCACAGGTAATAACAGTTCAGCACTTTGAGATTTAGCAACACAGTCAGCAAATAACTAATAACAACAATGACAGCACTTTCAATAGCGCTCAGCTCACCGGCTTCTAGCTCGCACTGCAGACGGAACTCCCAAGTCGTTCTAGTGGATCGACACACCCTCTCTGATCCAAACGCGGTCCTTATATACTCTCTCCGACAGGCCGTGACGTCACAAGGAGTTTTCTCGTATATTCAAGCGTATTTCCTCTCCTAATAGAGATATCGAGAAAAGGGTTCCATTTTCTGGAATCATCGATTTGGTCAAGGTCAGGAGTCCCGGAACGGCCGCAGCCCATCACTCCATGCTTACCCCTGCAAAACTCCCTCCCCAACTATAAGACTAGCGAGGCAGGAAAACGAAATTACATCTTTGTAACAATAGAATATTGTATTTAATTTTATGATCAATATAAACTTAAATATAAGACAAGTAATGTTCAGAAATGACGGATTAGATTTTTTTTACACGATGACGGTTAATCGCGGTTTTACTTTAAGTAAAAAAAATAAAAATTCAGAAACAATTTATTAGTTAATTTAATTTTTTTTTAACCAGGAAGAGATAGCAAAGCATGAACAGTATATTTTGGTGTTGCTTTTACGATTCTTCTTTTCAGGCTGATTCATCCACATAGGTCATTGTAGAGCGCCCGTATTCTATACTCAATTAAGTTGGAAAGAATAAATTTTCACAATTTAAAATTGTTTAAAGAAATTAAATCTAGTTAATTTTTTATGTGAATTATTTATTGAATTGTTAAAAGTTAATTCTGGGACAATTAATTGAAATCTGGGGTACTTTTTCAATCTGCAACAAGGAGTCGAAAATCTGGACTGATCCTTGACGCCTGGCCACTTTTTACGTGTACAAATAATAATAATAATGATAATTGGGAATTTGAAATTAACTTATTAAGCCTATTTTTAAAAAATTAAATCTAATTAATATTTCTTAATATGAGCTTGTTACTTATAAGTGAAATTCGGTGCATCCCGGGGGGGATTTAATTAAAATATGAGACAAGCAATTAAATTCGGAACTGCCCAGGTTACTGCGAATGCTGGTTTTCTGAGTCTTATGTGAATCATTCAGAGCTAATGAATTAACAAAAATTTTTTTCATTGCTTTAGCAATTAAATATCTTACTGGCTCTAATCTGGACAGGAACAATACATTCTCAAAGATAATATATTATGCAATGAAATCATATGTAGTTACTTTTCTTGTACAAAACTGCTGAGGATTTGCGAAAGTCACGAACACGGGATCGAAAAAAATGGAAGAAAGAAAGAAAGAAGATACTCTGATACCGATCACTGTTTTCTCTTCAAGGTTCAATTCAAAAATAGCATGATCACCGTGTTAAACAGGTTGCACATAACAATAATAACATTTGGGAGATATGAAGAGAAGGTCCCATTCCTTTTCTATTTTTCAATTATTTTAGCATTTGGGTTCGCATCTGATTTTGATTTTAACCATTTTTGTTTGCATTGTGCTGCTAAATAATTGAAACTAAAACGATTCTTGATATAACGAGCTGCTTCCAACAACGGTAGTGTACCATTTGCAATCCGTATCCTAGAAATATTATTTTATCCTAGAAATATTATTGTAATATCCTGCCGCGACCCTGAATCGATTAAAGACTTTTCAGCACAAAGCATATTTGTGCGAATTGAGGAATTTTATTCTATGATATATCTTATATCAAAAATGATTTATAGAGTCATTGCTAGAGAATCGGTCGCAGATTTTTGCTTTTTATAAAATGCAAATAATTTAAAAATATATCATAAATTAAATATATTTATTAACTATTCATATGAAGAATTTTATGATTGAAACGCTTTTAATAAGTCCGTAATGGATATGAAAACTCCATTTTAATCGATGCATTAAATTAGCTAATTTTATGCTTTTCTTTTTGACGAGAAAGCTATTAGTATGCTAAGAAACATAATTTTTTTGTATTAACAGTTATTCATTAACATATCTATAAATTGTTCCATAATTAGATTTAGATTTATTAGTTTCCTTCATTCACAATCATTTCCTTCATTAAATCTATTCAGATTACAGTTAGCAGCCGACTGCAAGGCCAATACTGGTCGATCAATCAAATCAAGACACTGACGGATGGTATGAACGCTCAATTTTATTTCGCCATAAATAATGAACGTTCTGTTGAAACGTGTCGACTCTATTCACATTTCTATTTCAGGTTTTGCTCCAAGTAGCTTTCAACTCATTAGTGAAATAAATGTGAATGATTTTGTAATTAATTAGTTAAATTATTAATCTAGAAAACATTTCAGTTATTATGAGAAATAATATTGATTTTCAAACTTATTTATAAAATCTTGACATTCGATTGCTCGGTTGACTCTTGGGTTTCGTTATTGTATGAATTCATGATTATAGTTTTTAATACGTGTACAAAAGCATTCCCATGCTATGCCACTTTCCATGTAATGGACAAAATAAAAAAAAGAATTATAAATAAATAAAATAAAAAAAATCCGAAAATTTACAAAACAAGTGACAGATACAGTGATAAATAATATATTTTGCTATCACTTTTACTATTTTCCCATCAAGATGATTCATCCACATTGTTTCTGGTTAAGTGACCAAATTGGTGATAGTAAAAGTTGGGAGAGAGAACTCTTCAGAAGTTTACTTTTAAAAAAATTAAATCTAATTAATCTTTATTAATACCATCTAATTATTGATAAGTAAAAAAATAGGACAATCCGGGGCATTTAATTAAAATTCGGGTCGAAGAATCAAAAACTGGCTAATCCAGGGTCTGCTCTCTTTAATGTTAGGTTTTATGGCGTTCGAGCCAGTTTTGCCCACACTGCGCTGAGCATTTAGCTAAGAAGCCATCGTGTACCGGACAATTTTCATGATTCGATTATTCTACAGTATCTTAGACGCAATCACTGCGATCACGATTTATCGTACGTACAACTTCTTAGCCGTTTAACAGGATTTCACTTACCATCTGTGATGAACACTGGAATTCATAGGCTCCATTTATTTTCATCATTATCATCTTAAAAATCATCGCCGGTGCACTTTGTTGAGTACTTACTTGATAATCTCCAAGGTCACGAACGATGAGTGAAATCATGCCGTTCAATTATAATACAATTCACTTGTTCCACCCGCACCAGCCTTGATGATATGTAAAAACACACGTCACGTTTGCATTTCGGAACATTAACATCGGTACTTACTGAAAGAAAAGCAGTGATGTTGATAACAAAAAAGACCTGCTGCCTCCGGCACCTACTACAAAAACGTGTCATCGGCCCATACAAAAATCCGAAAATATCATCCAAAAAGAACCTTTCTTTCATCTTAATCTTCATTTATAGGTTTTGGCGATGTTTGGCTTTAGGTAGTTTGCCAGTGCTCGATTACATTTCATAGTTGCTGCCTCATTTACGGATATAATTTGACTACTGGCGCTGTAGTAGTAATTGCGATGTTTTCAGACTCCAAACACGCACACAGTCGCTTTCTTTTTTTCTTTGCGTCCCAACAGATTAAAGCTGACATGAAGTCCTTCCAGCCGGTGGACACGATTCACTGATGCTCGATTTCAGCCTTAAAGATCGTTATTTTAAAGACGATGTGTGATTAGGTAGAAGCAATTTAAACATTCCGTGAGTATTTTAATAAAGTGTGGATCGTATGTGGTGATGGGTCGTTATGCTTTAAACACATGCATGCCTGGCCGGAAAACATTGTTCTCAGGTGGGTGAACCTACCTGTTGAAACGGAATGCAAATGCCCAAGCTTCTTAAGGTGACATTATGGTTATGAGAGGAAAACTTACCAATTTGGGTGGCTATTCGAGTGTAAATGGTTTTGTCATTGCTTTTGCACTAACATGGATTTTAAGAAATGACTTACGATGAAAAAAAAAAAAAGAAATACATTAAGTTTACTTAATGTTGAGGCACAGGCTAAGTCCATTACCATATTTATGTATAAATATGATAATGAACTTGTAAGACTGAAGTAAATCATTTTTTTGATAGATGCACTATTTTTGTGCTGCTTATACGATTATTTAACGATTGGCTTGCGATGCCTTTTTTATTTCATTTTACTTATAAACGCGATTCCTGTTTTCAGAAGAAAAATAGCTACGCTATTACAAATTACCAAATGGAGGGATAAAATATACAATGCACGTAATATTCACTTAATAATAGTTTGGTGCGAGTGAGTATTAAGGTTATGTGATGAAGAATTCAAAATGGTTATTCCACGTAAAAACGAGTGGTAACATACAGTGGCGGTTCGTCGACTTAGCAACCAGCAGTGCAGCAAAAAATATTTTTTTTTAATTGTATTTTTTACTTCTCCTAGCCAGAAAAATTTTTCATTCAATGTAGACATCCCCTCTAACCCATCTTCAGCTTTACAGCCTTTTAGGGTAGGCCGAGTCGGTGTGGGTCTTTATTCTACTTAATAGAGACTTTCCAATTTTGTGTAGTTGAACAGTATTAAATGAGCAGGTCTGAATGCCTGTTTTATCTATTTAGGAATGTAGACCGAAACATTTTTATTTTCTCTCTTTGGAAAACAGTTATTTTGCTCTAAATAATTGGTTAAAATAAGAAAGTTAAAGAAAGCATAAAAATGAAACGTAATATTGTAGCGAAATAATTAGGAAAATAAGACAAAACGAAAATTACGAGAGGAGAGAAAATTAGAAAGATTGGAAGATTGCCAATTTCTATATTTCATTATCATTAGGACAATTGCTTAATTCTGCAGACCCAATGCCATCATTTGCCCTATTTATACTTCATTTCAGCATACTTAGTAAGAGGTTTTCACCTGCAACGAGGAGCAGCTCTGATTCGCTTCGCGAGTAACTTTTTCGACTTGAGTTGAGAGATTTAGGTTTTCATAACCACATTGCGGCTAAAGGATATGATTAAAAGGGATTTTTATCTTTAATTGTTTGATTTCATCCAAATTTCAGTTAGAAAATGTCGACAATTGTAATTTTTTTTAAAATTATTGCAGGTGATACTTCTGAGGTCCCTATTTACTTGTTATACACTAAACTACTGTTAAAATTCTAAAGCAGTTGTCGTATGTTTCAACTGATCAGATTATACAGAGGGTAAAAATTTAAATACTAGGGTAATAAACTTGACAAGATTTAAATATGCTCAAAAGTCTCGGATTAAGAAGTAAAGTCCATATAACTTAAGAAGTAAACTGAAAAAGTGAATAAGTTAATAACAGAAATTTGGATATTCCTTTGGGATATTTTTAATCAATATACGACATTGCAAATTGCTCAAAATGTATTAGGTTTTACCTAAAAAAAAAATGCTCGTGTGTGAATCGAGTATGGTGGATTATCAACCAAATAAGAAAAATGTCGAGCTTTTTATCGGGCAAAACTTAGGCAACAGTCAGTAAGAGGTAGATTGAATGAAGTTTATTTTAAGATATTAATGATCTTTTGGGAAGAATTGCTATTAATGTCTGTTCTTCTTAAAATTGTGAATAATTCGTTTGAACCATTCCTAGTAAATGATCATATTTTGATAATGTAACCATAATTCAAAATTATCACGTCCATCCCTTGTAGTTCTCTAGGAAACTGGAATCTTAATTTAACAAAAACGTTCACATTGCTTCGTAAGCCTCTCATTTTTAAATACATTTCTAACCTGAATTTTTTTTTTCATTTAATTTTTTTCTGACGAGCAGTCTGCCGTATTACGAATCATTGTAAACAATATTTTTGACTTCTTTCATATTCTTTAACTTTGTATTAACATATTTCATGGAGTTGCATTTAAGTTAAATCGTTAGATATTAATGATTACTGTAAATAGTATTCTCTTATGAATGAAAGCAAGATACATTATTTTTGCTACGGGTATACAGAGGCTCTAGTTAGGGTCTCTGTCAATTGGCGCCTCAAAAAGAGAGACCTGGATGACCCCTTTCAATGATGAAGTTTGTTTACAGTGAGAGTTGGGCTATAATGGAGGACAATTCAGAAGGCAATCCATCGCCTCTGGCCACCACTACATAATGACCCGAATGCCCGAAACCAGTGGCGAATCTAGGATTCGGGTGTGGAGGAGGGGGGGGTCATAAAAACTTTGTATCGTCATGATGAATGTCAAACCTCAAGGCTAAAGTAAACCAAAACTCTTTAACTTTACAGACTTTACTCACCTGACAATAAGAATCATAAAGAACTATACAATACTTTCGATAATTTAATAAAAATTACAATGAAATAACTAGCCAAAAAACGTCTTCGACAGCATCAAAGCTACAAGTACAAGTGGAATGACTACAAAAGTAGGAAAATTGTCGAGCCTGTCAAACCAGAAAGTAATGTTGAAACGTTTTTATTATTTTTTAAAAAGAGGGAAATTAAGAAAAAACAGTTGTAATGATATTAAATAAAATCAAGAATTCGGGCTTGGCTCTGGGGGGGGCTGTAGCCCGATAGCCCCCCCCCCGTGGATTCGCCACTGCCCGAAACACTACAGATCATAATGGCGAGTTAACCATTTTGTTACATCATTTGTTTTAAATGCTTATCAATTAAAAATTGTTGATAAATTAGAAACCTTTTCACCTGCACTTAGGAATCAATGCAATGTAATACAATTCCATATAATTAGAACTGCATTGCGGTGAGTATGTTACAGTCGTTTCTAACGAAGATTTCCTGAATAATCACGCGTTACAAAAATAACTGTGCAAATAAAAATAACAATTTACAAATTTTTTTCCCTACTGTATAATTTACGCCGAAATTTAGCTGTATAATTTAGCACGATATTGTTTTTCTCAACCCTCCTTTCTTTTTCAGACACGTTGTCTTCTCCGAAATTTCACAGTCACCGAAAAATTTTCAGCAATAATAAAAACAATAAAAATGCTTGAAAAAAATGATGAAGATGTTTTTAAAAGCGAACTTCTAAGATATTATGGCATTGGTACAAACTCATCTCTCCCTAAAGCGCCATAAATCCCCACGAAATAACATCCAAACACAATAGAAATTATTATTATTAGGACGTCTATTTCCACTCACATCTATAATATTAACATTTCCGAACACCCAGTCCGCATAATTTCCGAGGTTTTTTACCTCCAACCGTTTTCGGAGCTGATCGAAAGTTCGTCAACTAGAACTAATGACAAAATTGTTGTTCAGTGAGGTTGCTTTTGTCCACCCACCAACTTTTCTTCTGTTTGGGAAAAAATAGACATTAAATAAAAAAAATTAAGGCAAAAGTAAAATACGACAAGTTTCTGGAATCGTCCATCCTTCAGAACTGCTCTGGTAGTAGAGTTTTCAGTTAAAGAATATAAATAATGATTATAGTAGAAGTTTTTTCTCGTGCCTTTGCGTTCGAAATGAATCGTGTGTGAATTTTGGCATAAAAAAGTAGATCGAATGTTTTCTGTGTATACATGTGATATATTGAAATGAAAAAAAAAATTATGAACATAAAATGTTTTCGCGGTTGCAGTCATTAAAGCGCCAACTAATTTTCTTTTATTATCCAAATATTTAAGTCATTTTTAAGGAGAGTGGAGAACATACGTGCATCCTAGTTTAAGGTTTCAAGTCAAAAGAGAATAGAAAATCCCTGCTTTCTCTCAGGTAGGGATTTAACATATAGACACGTGATCAAAGTGAAGGGAATAATAGCTATTTTTAGTAAATTACGTAAGTGTTTTAGGGAAAAGTTTTAGGGATTAGAATTGAAAGCAAAATTAAGTGAGATTATTACACACACATGTAATAATCTCACTTAATTTTATTTCAAATTCTAATATTATATATTTTAAAATCTTAATGTATTCCTAAATCACTTTTCTTAAACCCCAGTTTCGCTCTATTTCGCGCTCTGGAGGTATATTAAATCTCTCGTTTTGGCATATTTATTACTAAAAGAATATTTTAATCGTTTCCACGCGCACACAACTCGCGAAATCAGCGACTTATTGCCGCCATGCATTTTCCCTAATACACTTACGTAATATACTAAAAATAGCTATTATTCCCTTCACTTCGATCACATGTCTATCTGTTAAATCCCTACCTGAGAAAAAGCAGGGATCTTCTGTTTATATATATATATATGAATCTGATTGGTTTTTAGAGTAAAAAAGAGTAAAATTCTCTTAGCGAAGTTTTAGTTATTGCTAAAGCGTCTTACAATCATTCGATATGAATCGTGTGTCAATTATAGTATAAAAATTTATAGCATTTTCCTTTAAAGTATGTTTAATGTTTGAATCTGATTGGCCCAGTTTTGCCCAGATTGGTTTTGTTCTACTTCTCAGTCCACTAATTATTAAAACTTTCATAAACTCCAGTAATAGCATTCTATTTATGATTTGTAAAACAACTGTACCTTCTATTCATTATGGTAAAATTCTTAATTCTGGTAGCAGAAACTATCATTGTAAATAGCTCATAAAAATGAAATTAATTAAATAACTATTTTTGTGACTTAAGAATAAGTGATTTTCATTTCTCCTTACTGACGCTTGTATTTATGAATAATTATTATTAGATATAAAATTTTAAATAATACAGAAATTGAAAATTAAAAGGGTACTTTTCTGATATATATATATATTTTGAATTGATGGAAAGTACACGATTTTAATTTGGAGCGAAAAATCGATTGATTAGATTTCAATTACTTTCTCATTATTTTCCCTTCTATGGAAGAATCTCCAAAATTAATGTTCGCATTCCGTCTATTAAGACAAAGACTAAACATTTTTTCGTGTGCCGAGCAAGTAAAAAAAAATGGATGAATTTATCCTCATGTGGAATTAACTAGTTTAATTAATGAGTATTCTCTACAGTGGTGATAAATATTGGAAACGTGATTGTTTTAGGAGATTTTTTTCTTTTTACCTACAATTTGATTCTGTTAAATTCGTTGTAATTTGTCCTAGCTATTATTCATATCATGCCCCTTTTTGAACTTTTTTATCCCCGATCCTTAATTGCACAATTTCTGGGATACCAATTTCATCTAAGCAATACTTTTGCGACCCAAGATTGGAAAGTAAATATGAGAAGGAAGATTATTCAATGATGAATAAACAGAAGTTCCATTTAAAATAATTTCTCGGCGCATTTTTGTGAGATGTTTTCACTTGGCATTGTTTTTTCAACAATTTTTGCTTACAAAAAAATGCTGAAAAATTAAAAACAAAAAGGTGGTGTGAAAGTTCTGGCTATTCCAAAATTGTTCTCTGAAAGTACATTTTGGGTAAAGATCCACATTTTTTAACTGCTAATGAATATGAATTTTGTTGTATGAATTTCGAGAAAGGCTGGTGTCAAAAAAATTAAAATTCCTCCTTAACTCCATCGTATATAATGACTCATGCATCGAATTGTAAAATGCTCAATATTTACATCTGCAGCTAAGTCAAAGTTGCAATTAATTTAAACGATAGCAATCACTTGGACACGCTTAACTATCTCAAATCTTCTTTATTCTCTTATATGGACTGAAATAACAGTAAATGTCCCGAATAGGATGTCTTATCTAAACGGAAGATTAAATAAATCTGTAAGGCAAAGGGTTAATATAATAAAACTATACCATTCAGAATAATATTAATTTTTTTTCAGATTTCGGATTGGAATGCTCTGCATTATTTCATTTTGAAATTTGTGGGATATGTGTCTGTTGGATCCAACGATCGCATGTCAGTAATTCCAAGACATCATTTCTGAAAAAAAAAGTGAACATATAAAAAAAATATCCAAAATGACCGTCTCTGAAATTCACAGTTTGTATTAGTACAAGGTATGCAAGCATCGTTACAGTTTCTTCGAATCCTTCGAGCCACTGGTTAACAAAGCTGTTTTGGAAATCAATCATATCCTACAGAAGGGATGGGCGTTGCGTGAGTGCTTCAGACCAGGTCTGCTTCACTGTATTCGGATTCTGTTATTGCCGATTCCCGAAAGCGAAAGGATCTTGAACTTTCAAATTATATACATTGTGATCTGTAAACTGTAATGAATTCCAAAAGAAGACACCTTGGCAAGATCAATGTCTTTTATTTTCGTCGCCTTCTTTTTGTTTCAGAACTATATTAGACTTCGTTCTTCCCGTCCTTTCGATGGCAACGGGTAACAGATATTTAAATGATAGAGTCCCGCCTGGTTTCTGGAATCTTGCTCCTCCTTATCATAATCAAACTGAATTTAAATTAAAATATATATTCATTTGATAGTTGTTTATTGGCAGTGGAGGGCGGAAAAGTCAGATTATACCCGCTAAGCCCGTTAGTGAGTTGCATTATCACACAGATAAAAATTTATGACTACATTTGGACCTTCTCATTTTCATCTCCTGGATAATCGGAAAATCAGTTTTCAATTTAGCTGTTTTTCACCCATTTACGGCTTTGCACAGATCTCGGAGGAATGAAATGCCGCAGATACTGGTGATTGAATTGCTCGAGTTACGACGAGTATCGCTGCAGGACATTAGTTATCATTTGAGTTAAATTGATATCGTAACATCAAATGCATTCAATAAACTAACTCCTTCCCGAATGACTTCATAAAAAATTACTCTGTTTGATATATTGTGCTGTTTTAATGTATGAATGTACACTCATGTCCATAAATTAAGGATAATTCAGAATCACACAGAAATTGAACTCTAAAATAAAAATTTCACCTGTAGAATTATCACACACATCTTAAAGAAGAATATGCAAATTACAGGAAACCACCAGATGGCGCGGATAGTATGTCACAATGACGAGAGTGTAAGAGAGCGGTATAAAAGGAATGGTGGCAAAGAAGTAAAATTGTTCACAAGCGCTTTAAAAGCCTTTCAGTGCAATAACCGCATAGTTATGGCACAAAGGAAGCATTTGGAAGATTTTTTACGTGGTAGAATTACCGGACGACTGGAATGTGGACGTACCCAGCTGGAAGTATCCGAGGAACTTGGAATCGCCCAGAGTGTCATCTCCAGGCTTTGGTAACGATTCCAAGATGATGGTAATGTGAGTAGATGTTACAGCACAGGTCGCCCCCGAGTTACAACGCCGAATGAGGACCGGTATTTGGCAGTTACTGCCAAAAGAAACAGACGGGGCACAGCATCAGACCTGTCTCGTCAGCTCTCTTCAGCTACCGGTACGACAGTTTCAGGGCAGACCGTGTACAGACGCTTAGGGCACATTGGTCTATATGCTCGTAGGCCTGTCAGATGTGTTCCACTTACCGCAACTCACTGTCGCCTGCGATTAGCCTGGAGTAGAGAGCATGCATTGTGGACACCGCAACAGTGGTCTTGTGTGATGTTTTCCGACGAGTCCAGGTTTAGTTTGCAGTCTGATTCTCGCCGGACTTTCATATGGAGAGCGCCAGGTACCCGTTACCACCAAGAGAACACCATTGAACGACACCGTTACGGTGGTGCAGGATGGCTCGTTTGGGGAGGAATTATTCTTGGTTCCAGAACTGACCTGCATGTTCAGAGTGTAACGATGACAGGCCACATCTATCGGGATGTCATTCTGGAACAACATGTACGTTTGTTTCGGGGCGCCATGGGTGCTGAATTTCTGTTTATGGATGACAACGCCCGTCCTCACCGTGCAAACATTATAGACGAATGCCTTCAATCGGAGGATATCACCCATATGGATTGGCCAGCATACTCACCGGACTTGAATCCAATAGAGCATGTGTGGGATATGCTTGGCCGACGAATTGCAGCCCGTCAACCCCCTCCCACCTGTCTACCGGAACTTCGGAGGGCATTGCTTGATGAGTGGTGTAATATTCCCCAAGATCAGATTGATAATTTGATACTCAGCATGCCTAGGCGTTGTAAGGCCTGTATTGCATCGTCCGGGAGACATACTCCGTATTAACCATCATACTAACCATGTTATACTGTTTTTTGTAAATAGGTTCTTTTTTGAAATTTGCTCCAGGGAGTAAAAATCGCAATTTTTATTAATTATGTCAAACATATAGCATCTGTTTTGCTCTTTACCTTTTGTTTAATAAATAGACTTTACAAATAAGTCAAATTTGTTTTGCTTCTGTCTCTTTCTTTGCCTGAACTTCATTATCCTTAATTTATGGACATGAGTGTAGTAGTAAAGTTATCTGCTATTAGGAATTCTGAAATTTAATTTAATTTTTTTTGCTATATTGTTTTTACTTTTACTGCGGATTTACTGGATTAATGATTTTTGGATTATCAAGGTTCTGATGTGTTGCAAAATACTTCTTCGTAGTGTGAGCAAGTCCGATGAAAAAAAAATCATCAATGTACTATCAGGCCTCTCTATTTCGCCAACTACGTCATTTGGAACAGAATTATTGATGATTGAATTAATCGATTCGGATAATTTCATGATATGACGGAAGGCTAATGAAGATAATTCATCAATGTATTGCGTAATCTCGTTATTCCGCCTACTGCACCATTTCAAAACTAAGAGAGTGCCTCACACCTCCCGAACTTGTTGATTTGATTCTTGGCCCTGGATGAAAGATGTGTCCTCCGGCCTTCCTACTTGTCATAAAGTGCGGTCAGCGCCGGCTGATTGGAATTCACCCTATCTTGGAAGGAACCATTAGCCCTCTATCTTCTTAATGGATGAAGCAAGCCACCCGGGCAAGATTGTCCACCCTCCCCCCTTCTGTCCCGATATCTTCATTGTCCATTCCGATGTAATGCACAGAATTAATGATCCCTCGCTATCGAACTGTGCGGAGAGCCCAAGGCCACTTGCCCAATGTCCAGATGAGATATGCGAGAGCGGCCTCCCCCCACCCCCTCTCCATTTATTCTTCCAGACTTTGCTCTTTATGCCGGGCTTTCGTTAGGGGCAGAATGACTTGGCGTGAGGTGTTAATTTCAGGTTGCTTCCGTTGCGTTGGTGGGTATGAAGAAGTCAGTAGCGGGTAGAGGGAGGTTTGGAAGTATCACCCCTACACACACCACTACCACCACACCAAAAAGTTATTTTTTAAAGAAATATATTGCAATGGGTGTGCGTATTTGCAGGTGGACGAAATGTAATTTTAACGAAGAAAACGTAGTATGCGAACATTGCGTGATTAAACCAGTCGGCAGCGCTGAACGCTGAAATTCCAAGGGGCTCTCAGTCTAGGTAGCACAACATGCTGTACAATGTTGTACAATATTGTCCGGTATTATGCAATATTATAAGATATTGTACAATAATGTTATACAATATTACGAATATTGTGCGATATCATTCTATATTGTACGATATTTGTGTGCTACAGAGGTAAAAACTTTGCCTATTGGCAAAGCGATTAATGGTGTGAATTCACGCATTGTCAGTTAACATCGAAACGGCGCGTGTCATTTAACATCTAATTGCAATGCTGTAACGTCATGTCTTTTTTCCTTCAACAGCATCCAAAATGGATTGGGACAGTGCATCTGACTTGTGTCGCGTGAGTATGACTTGACTCTATTGAATATAGACTCTAAGGATATGTAAGGCTGCTGAAGCATTTGATAAGTATTGAAAAAGACTGTGAGAAAATGGTACAATTTTATTTTGTTTCCAGGAACTTAGTAGTAGCTATGCAGCAACTTATATGTTCCTCAGTTAAGTCCATATTTTAATATTTATGTTCGGAGACCCAATATTGTTTTTATTTTACAGCTATTGTCTTCAGTACCAATTCTTTTGATATAATGTCTCTCTAAAAAATCCCTTCGATCTCTTAATGTGATAATCCTGCTTAAGTTCAACTTTATTGAAAAAAATTACATTTCAATTGAAAACCAAAGAAGAAATGCTTCTGTGAGCCTTAATGATTCGATGAAGTGAAAGTGGGGCTTTATTATTCCCGCATTCCTAGAAATGTGCTTGCAGCTGATGTGTTCTAGGCATTTGTTGTGAAGTAAATGGAATATTAAAATATTTGGATTTTAGAAAGTTCTATTTATACATACTCATTGAAATGTATACATTAACGTATGTCTATTGATTAATATTTGTTAAAAATATACAAAATATATTAGAAATATTAGAAAATTTTATAAGGCTAATTGTGATAAAAAAAAAATATTAGAAATTATTTCATTCTCGGGTGCCTTATAAAGTGAAACTTTTAAATTCCATATATAACTAATTCCTATAAGGGTTTAGACAAGTTACCGTTGCTAAATAATTGAGGCACTTTTTGCACTTAAAATTGAGATCTTCAAATGTAAAATTAATGTGTGGACGAAATTTTAATTTATTGTTTTATAAAGTACAGAACTCTTTGAGCTCAAAACTGAATCACCATTCGAGGTTCTGATCTATTATGAAGAAAATTGTTTTCTCATACGATACTTTTCTACTTGGTAATAAAAAAAAAATGTACCTTCCTATTATGGCAGTCGTCAAAATTGATGATTATATTATTATATCATCAAGTAAGACTTTGACACTACAACATGTCCCCATCAGTGGTGTATTTTGTTAATATAAGGCCACGGTCGCAAAATTGCTTTGAGGCCCCCTTTCACTACCTAGTGAGGCAAATTAGCACTACAATGTGCATCGAATAGGTTTTGAGGCCCCCTAGATTCTCGAGCCACGAGGTGAGCACTTCTAACGCCTGTGCGATAAACCGCCACTGGTCCCCGTACCTGAAATCACTATGATTTCTCACCGGTTTGAGACGGAAATGTGTGGGAGGCTTCGATAATCTACATACAGAAACGGTTTAAATTTCTTCATACATATGATCAATATTTCAAAAGAGCCATACTACTTAATACGATGACTTTTGAAAAAACAACAGATCAAGCAAGGCTGATAATCATCGAACGACGTTCTAATCTAAAAAGGAAATTTTTGCTCCTTCTATACTAGCCCGCCTGATAATATATAAGAATATACCATCCTATTATGCCATGTGTCGAAGTGAACTCTGCAGAAACCAATGAATGAATTTTAATGGAATTTATGTAATGTAACATAATCAGATGGTTCTTTCAATAATTTTCTGAATATTAATAACCGGCGAGCGAGATGCGTGTGACTGACACACCTAGGAGATTTACTGTTACAAAGTTGCAACTCACCCAAAAGAAAAACCTTTTGTGCCCCACCAAGAAAAAAATTCTTACACTTAGAGCAACGCCCCTTGACACTTGTATCCCCTTCCTCTTGGGAAGCAAAAAAAGAAGCAAGAAGAAAGAAAGCAAGAAAAAGGGGCATCCACACACTCTGCAACAGCTCCTGCAGCTCCAAACGAACGCAATGAATGAGGCAAGGGGGGTGAGCAAAGGGTGGCCGGATGGGGGGAGGGAGTCAGAATATGGAAAGCAGGGAAGAAAATAAATGAAATATGGAAGCTCCTATCTTTCGTGCTCTGATGACCAGTTGGACTTTTCTCTTTTCTTCCACCAGAGAGGGGTGGGAGAAATGAATGGTCACTAAGAGGAACGGGTGGTGGTGGCCGGGGCGAGTTTTTGTTAGGCAAACACACTTTGTCCGTCCAGTCTGTCTGCCTGCACAACTGAATGGAGGCTCATTTGATAAGAAGGGGGAGGGGTGGAAGGTAGGAAAAGGGGCAAAAAATGGGAAATATTTGGAGCGACTCCTTGTGGGCAGTTGCTGCAGTAATTACTTTTGCAAGGTCCTCTCCCATTGACAGTCCAGGGGAGAATGGGTCATTAAGCGCCGGAAGGGGGGAGGGGAAGCAACTGCCCATTTCTTGTTGGGATTAAAAGGAATTGACCATCCCTCTTTCTCCACAGTCGTCATAAAGGGTAGGTCATCGGTCCAGAATTAATATGCTGACTTTTAATATGGAAAAATTTTTATGATTCATTAGAATTCTTTAGATGATGTGGGGCAGTGAAGGGCCGAATGAGTTAATGGGTCGGTCCAAACTTGCTTACGTAATAGACGGAAGAGATGGATTGATACCAACATTGAAATGCTTGACTATGCATAGTCCTTTGTGTCAGAATTCTAATTCAGTGCTGATCTTTGTGAGTTAGTTTGGGTGATATCTGTTTCAGACCATACATAACTGCTGCGAAAGTATATTTTCAGCAATATTCCTGAACGATTGCTTATAGACAGACATTCCGGCTAATTGCTCTTAGGCATTTCATCTTCATCAACAAATGCATTTATTCTTCCTTCAAAGGGAAGGGGGTATGTGTTGTATTCTTACTGTAGAAATTGCATATTACACCAAAATAAAAAGGATGGATTTAAAGCAAACATCTTAAATGATCGCATCAGATATATACACATGAGAACACTTTCTTATGAAGATGGCAGTAAAAAGAAACTCGGGGAATTTTTCGTAACTACTTTACGTGAGTGAGATGAAAGAATCTGTTGGCACAATAAAGCTAATCCTGCTATCTGTACCTGTATGCGCAGACGACTCGGAAAGATTCCAATATATTCCATTTACCTGTTTAATTATAAGTTAAAATTTTTATCTGAATAAGAAGAAAAAAAATATGCGAATACATTAAATAAAAGGACACTCCAAACTCGTTTTGCAATTAATAAAAGGAAGTTATCGCACTCATGATTGAAAAAAGGGAAATTAATTTCTTCGGTTTTTTGAAAAATTGCTGCTGCATATCGAATATGCTTTGGAAGCAATTCTAATTTTTTAAATCCGATTTTGAAGTATATAAAAGTTTCTTGTTTTACTATTATAACTCTAAATTATAAATCTATTATAAGAATTTAACCGTTTTGATGCTTTAGTTTCGTTTGTTTTATAAATATAATAGTTTTCGTTTACAAATGTTTTAATTAATTTCAGTTTTACTTCATAATGCTAAAAATATTATTGTGTTTGCATTTCATATCTACTTCAGTTTTCCAGTTATTGATTAGTATTACAAAATTAATGAAACATTAGTTACGTAAGAAACTATCTATATAAAGTGCAATTATGCCCATCAAATTAATTTTATTGTGACATAATTTGAAATGCAATTATGTAACACGTTCTTTTCTTTTCACTTTGAGGAAAATAATGAATGATGGTAACCAAAATGTAAACGTACGGGAACAACCTAATTGTGAAATATTATTCTAATTGCTTTATGTTGATTATTAGTTTCGTAAATAATTCAAATTCTGAGAAACTGCAAATTGCAATTTTGGATAACTGTGGCAATGGATGCAGATATTAAAACAACAGACTAAATAAACGTCAGGAATTTCTAAATTTCATTGTATATATTTTTTTATCATAATTTATGGCATAATCAAGTTAATAACAACAGATAAAGGTAAGGGGAAAACAATTATTACGTTACTGCTTGCTAGTTATTGCTGCTTTTATCACCATAAACGTAAATTGCATTGATAATTGTGTCTGCAAATAACCTAATCTTGGGAAATTTCTTTACTGGGCGTAGCTGGGGTAAGTGGCGCCCGAAGTTTAATATGTTTTTTCACCCCTTTCACACACACACACTTGTCATCAGTGGCTTAAGAAATGTAAATACCGCTCGGGACATGGTATTATTTTTTCTCTGTCAGATCATATTTGGCTTTAGAATGTAACATAAATTCATTCTATTCACATCTATACCCCCTTGTCTCCCCCCCCCCATCCTTGTTACACTTCTCCTTCGCCCCTAAAATTTGCCAAATATGCTTTTAGAATTTATTAGTTTTATTCTTATGTTGATATCTGCTAACAAAATTACTGGCTGCTTATTTGTAAAATTCTTTGTTAAGTTTCATACTTTCCACACAAAACAATCTCTTTTAAAAATAAATTTAAGATACTTAATTATGCAGTGTTTTTATATTATTAAATTGCAGAGCAAAGGCAAAATTCATTATTTCAAAATATTTTTTTAATTATAATCTACCCAAGACAGACTTTTTGATGCGAAGTTCTTAAGAAATACCTTTCTGATGAACTGGCTTATCATTAACAGAAAGAGAAAATAATGTGGCTTAGTGGCCAAAGCTCCGAAGTTATTCCGCAGCTTTGTTTCGTGTGAGATTTTTCATTGACGGTAAACAATGATTTTTACCAAGTCACTTAGCCAAGTATCTTCTGCCATTACATATGATATAATATATGTAATGGCAGAAGACGATATATGCCATAATATGTTTTTTTTAGATTTATCAAGAAGTTTCTTATGTCTTTTGATTTAACTATTTCATGTCCATTATTGTTAAAAAATATTTTTACACTCATTAAGAAATTTCTTACATCTTTGGATTCAAATATTTCATATCCATTTTGATTGAAAAATGTTTTAAACTCATTAAGAAGTTTACTAAATCTTTAGATTCAAATATTTCATAATTATACTACATCTTTAGATTCAAATATTTCATA
>BGPR01000077.1:959392-1020827 GCA_013235015.1 Araneus ventricosus
ATAATATTATATAATATTGTACAATACCTTATAATATTATATAATATCGAACAATATATTGTACAATATCGTGCTACCTGAATTCTGTTATACAATAGACTACAAATAATCAAGGCCGTTTTATCCATTGGGCTAATTAGGTTGTAGCCCAGGGACGCCGTGATCCAAGGGCGCCTACAAATTTTTGATACTGATATGATTCCAATATTGAATCAAAATTTTTTATTTAATTATAATTTTAAATATGGAAAGCTTGCGATTTGCCAAATTGTAAGACGTTATTCAGAGAACAGGTGATTTTTTCTTCTTTTTTTGGCTCCTCAATTATTTTATTAGCTACATATTTTCTTTGGGCCATAAGCGCTTAAATTCCTATTTAGTGTTCTTATGAGACGTCAAATAACTCTAGCCCAGGGAACTCAAATTTGTTAAGAGGCCCTGCTGCGATAATACATCATTAGAAATTTTTTAATTATGTGTTATTGCATAACCGTTTCCATTTGTGGTGTGTGATAATGCTGTGATAAGTTATGTGCATTAGTGCGGATTCAAACAAATGTGGCGGGTATTGCTTTCGAGACTATTCCACTGAAGATTTGTCGTGTATGCGGGGCGGGTACACGTTAAATCCACCGAGGTAAAACGTCCTTCCTCTAGTCAAGGCCGGATTAACCCTGCAGGGGCCTATAGGCAATGCAAGTTTCGTGGCCCCAACCCCAACTTTCAAAACCAGATATTTTAATTTTATCTTAATTTAATCTTCAAATAAATTCAATATCGTGACATACTGAAATAAGAAAACATTTTTTTAGGGTAATCTTCAAAAGAATTGGTAGAAAACATAATTTAAAAAAATATGAAGCTTTTTTAATGCTATTTAAATTAAATTATTTAAATTGCATTCAAAAAGTTTCATAACATTTTTTTACCTATTTTTTCTACCAATTTTTTTGAAGATTACCCTAAAAATTTTTCTTATTTCTGTATGTATTAAATTATACAAAATTCGCCAGGACTGTTGACTTGCGACACATTGGTCTACTAACACATTTGAAGACATGAAATTATCCCAAGATTAATGTTCTGAAATTTAAACGATACTTGATTTCAATTTCAGTAATTTCTAATACACAGCTTTTGTATTTCTAATGAAAGCTCTGAAAGCAATTTAAAATAAGTAATAATCTCGTGGCCCCAAAAAGTTATGAGGCCCATAGGCAGTTGCCTACATATCTTATTTGGCAATCCGGCCTGCCTCTAGTGTGGTGTAGAAGTTTAGAGAGGGGGTGCCCATTAAGGCTTCATTCTTGTCCTCACAAATTTTACCAAATTTTAAGGGAACTTAAGTAAATTCTAGAGGGGATGTTCGAAACTTTTTTTTCCTTTTTTTATAGAGTTCTTTTTCAAATTTTATATATATACGTATTCGTTATTTTTAATATATTTACTTAATTTGTATAATTATTTTTGTATGTTTGTTACACCTCTATACTGAAATTGGAACTGAATGTATATGTGTCAATATCCTGATTTATGTAACATGAATTTGAAACTTAGGGTATAGAACTTTGAAATCTGTAAACGACCTAATACTACACACTAGAAATATTCCCCACCGTTCTGCTCCAGGCCTTACACCCTTTTGGGTAGGCCGGACCGGTGTGGGTTTAAAATTAAAAAAGAAAAAAACCCTTGTTCTCAGACGACGATTCGAAACTGCGATTACCCCTTTTAGTTCTAGTGTGGCCTCCAACTAGAATTGTAATCAATCAATCGGCTCATATTCATGTTGGGTTATTATTTTCATTACATTAGGTATCTGATAATATTTCATTTTTGGCAACAATTAGAATAGTCGTGGCTTAGTTGTTTAAAAGACCTTAATATGTTTTTCATCTTCTGAAAATCCGATAGGAAAAATAACTAAAAAGAAAAACAAAAATTCAAAAGTGTCTAAAAAACAGGAAGTGATAAACATGAAATTGGGATCAAATAAAAAAAATCTCCAAAAAATTGCGTTTATCAGATAAAGCCTTAATATCATGTAGTTCAGTAAATGTAGTAAGAAATCAATTTCACTACTGTTTTTTAATTAAAAAGAAGGATTAAAAATAACATCATTAGGATGTATCAAGAAGTTTCGAGATTGTGCCTAAACTTTTCATCCTCAAGGTTCATTTGATAAAAACCGTTGAAGGATTTTATTTATTAAGATCATTAATTATTTCTTATTTACTTATTTCTTCGAAGACCAAGAATCAAGAATGATGTCGCAAGCTTTATTTGCGTGCCTGGTTTTTTAATTGGTTAGAATTTGACCCGTGGTTTGATCTTATTAAGATCATTGATATTCTCATGTGTCAGCAATTTCTGTATAATAATGTAGCATTTATCACTTATAAAGAACGTTTATTGCAGGATGGTTGGTTGGTGTATCTGGAGGAAGAATTGTAATTGCGGATTCACAATGTTTTTGTTTTTTTAAATTCGTTGAAGTTTCATTGTAATGAAGAATTATTTTTCCGTGAAATTCTTCTTTCCGTTTATAAGGAAATCAAATGAATATGTATGAGTAAAATTCAGTTGCTGTGTGGATTGCATTACTCACAGAAAATTATTGTTAACTATGTTTCATACTTCCTGTGAAATATGCTAATTTCCAGCTCAAATTATCATATTTTTGCAATTAGTGTATGTTCATTTTATTTTATATATTTTTGTGACATCGAAATCTTTCTGTCTATACAGTCTGTTTTAACACAAAATAAATGTTTTATTTATTTATTTTGGAACGCTCTAGTAGTACATGTTTGTGCATTACTAATTTTTTTAGCATAGGACGATTGCTAAGCAAAAATTATCTAGTGTGTCAGGAAGCACAAGATCCTTTCATTTCTTATATTGAGCATTTATTTTTTAAATTTTTTATATATTATATACTTTAAATTTCTTTCAACAAAAAATGTATTCTTTTCTTTGCGTTTTCATGAAACCTTTGTCAAGGTTATGTTAGGTTAGGTTAGATTAACGTCCCATTTTGAAGCAACAGGAGGGCTATTTAGGGACGGACCTCGTCATTTTGAACCGCGGTCAGACGACGAGGACGACACCTGAGCTGCCCCCCCTCTCCAAACTTCCGCGCACACCAACGGGAGGACGTTTGGCCATTACGTATGATTTAGCGTGCAACAGGTCCCATACACGGCGGATCTTCAGTGGAATCGGATTTCAATCCTGCGACCCTCCGGTCCCGAGATCAAGACATTACCACTAGGCTACCGCGGCCTGAAACCTTAGTCAAAGATTCATCGTGTGTTTGGGCCTGGAGAACGTTAAATTTGGCGCATAGGCAGTGGCGGCTCGTCAGCTCAGAAACAAGCAGTACTGCAAAAGTTATATAGACCTAAGTTGTACGAAATTTTGCGCTGATATTTTGGTATACAATGATGATATACTAAAAATTGATAGTTTATGAGTTGTAAGCAAAATCTGTGAAAAAAATTGTTCATGTTTTTGAGCCATCAAAAATTCCAACAAAATTTTTGGTGACAAACCTCAGATTCTTAATCAGCACCTCAAAAACCATAAAGGAGCAAAAACAACTCCTCCAGGATTTGATTCAAAAAACTACCTGACGGCTAGACTACTAAGAGGGGGGAAAAAAGCCAAATGAGGAAGGCAAAGGCGGAAGTCGCGCCAAACGAGAGCTTTAAAAATCGCACCTCGGGAGCTTCTTTCAAGGGAGAAAGGGTTGCTTTTTTCTTCCGACTGAGAGCTCAGCGTTACTGAGTGCAGAAATTTTTATCCTTAGGAGAATCAAAACTCGATGGAGCTCTGGTCTGAATTCTTGATTGATTTTTCGTCTTCCTTATACGTTTTTTAATTTTTTGCCATTTTCGTTGATTATTGAACTCTCAAAGTGGAAAAGTGAACCAATCTATATATTTAAAATAATATGGTAAAACCTTCAGACAGTTCGCCAACCCCAACCACTCGACGGATTTCGATAATTTTTATTTCCCATGAAAGCTTATGACGTCTAGATATGCCATCAAGGGTCGCCTGTCCCCCACCACCACTCCTATTTTTGAAAAACATATAGAGAATGTATATAAATGTTTTTTCGATTTCGTTCGAAAATGGGGTGTGGTTGGGGCCAGACGACCCTTGATGACATATCTAGACGTCATAAGCTTTCATAGGAAATAAAAATTGTCGAAATCCGTCGGTTGGTTGTGGCTGGCGAACTGTCTGAGGGTTTTATCATATTATTTAAAATATATACATAGATCCCAACAGTTCCATGAAAATGGCGTGTCAAAAATATTGTAAAATACCTACTGTAGGTGATGGAAACTGTTTATTTAGGGCGATATCATTCTGTATTTATGGATCTGAAGACTTTCATGCCGAAATTCGTGAGAAAGTTATACAAAACATCACAACTAGATGAGGTTTACTGAAAGATTTTATTATTTTAACGGAATTTGTTGTCTACAAAGAATATGTGAAATCTACTATGGTTTTATGGTCTGTTCCACTGATCTTTATGTAGTATTTAAAACTGAAAAAAATAGTGTCTGAGAGCCTCGAAGCAGCGAGATGGCAGGAGCAAAGTGGGTGCTGGCCGCGAATCCTCTCGTCGACTGCAGCTCTGCAGCCCTAATGGACGAGCCGCTATTGCGCAGAGGGTTAAGCGACCTCCCGCTGGTGTAATCATGGTCCATCCCTAAGTAGTCTCCTTGTCGCTTTAAAATGGGACAATAATATAACGAAACTAAATTAAGCTTCATAGAATCCGTAAAGTTGTTTTAAGGTAAAAATATCCTTTTCTCATTAAATTTTATGTTCACTATTTTTAATAATTGCAGTGAACTCCCTGTATTGCGAGGGGGGATAGGTTCCACGTAAAGGGAAATCGCGTTATACGGGACATGCATTATTAGACAAATTTATGCAAGTTCAAAAATGTCTCTAAATTGTAACTGCGCATGTTACTAGTGAGATAAATAATAGATATAGTAAACAAAATTTAAATTAAATAAAAAGAAAGAAAATTATAGATAATAAACAACAGATTTAGACATAATCGATGACAATACATCTTAAAGCGTACAAACGCAACAACCTCAAGTGATTGCATCAACAGAAGTTTAAAACGATAATATTTAAAACACATAAAAATTAATTTAGAAAGTAAAATTTTGTTTAAATTTTTAATTTTGTTAAAATTTTGATTAATGTTTTATTAATTAATTTAATCAATTTTTAAATTTTGTCAATTTATAATTGTCGTTACTAGTGAGATGTTATTTTTGAAAAAAAAAAACAGTCAGCGTCAGTGTTCCTATATAAATAACTGGTAAGTGTATACATTTGCTTTTCTAAGCCAAAGAATTTTAAAAACAATGTGAAAAGGCTAAATTTATCTTACGCGTAATACGGAACTGTTTACGGTGCTGTATGAGTACTAGTCGAGAACTCATACACCGTTGAGGTTTTTTGTCGCGTTACGTAACACGCGAGTCTACTAGACTGTGCTTTAGCGTCTTGCTTGTTCTTATTTATGATATAACAGTTAGTTTTATCCTGTTAATTATTTTGAGCTAAACGAAATATGAGGATGACTGCAGACTGCGAGCAGGACTTCTTAAATTTTTCGTGTCACCTTTCAGCCAAATTAGCATTTGTTGTCCCATATTCGTTAAAGTTTTTTGGGAGTTCCCAATTGTAAATAAACACATCAGAATAAAGAATACAAACAAAGCATTAATTTTAGATAGACAAATAAAATACCCTTGAGCACAAGATTTAATTTTAATATTTTCCTTATTATTTTTGCTTACTAACAGTGAAGCTTTTAACAGAAGCACTAGCACTCAGATTGTACTCAACCTGAAAACCCTGCTGTATGTGGGGTCGCGACACACATTAAGCCTCGATTCAGAGGGGAAAAAATAATAAAAATAAAAATAATAAAACAGTTTCATTTTAAAGATGTTTTTATTCTTTTGTCAGTTTTTTTCTTTTAAAGTGATAAGAATCATTCCAAGAATAAGAAGAAAAAGAAAGCCCTTAGCTTCAGCAGGTATATTTATATCCATTTTACGAACTTAACAATAAAGCGTTATATTTATGTCCACTTTACGATTTAATTAAAAATTTTCTTCTTCCTTGAAAATGGTGCAAAGTAGTATATCTTTAAAGTAATTGTTATTTAATCTTAGAGCGTTGAGTAATTGGTCTGAAACTGTCCTGGCACCTGCTGGTCAATTTTTTTTCTCCTCACCACCCCCACGAAATGAATGAGACATAATATCGAAGGAAGAGCCCACTGGGGGAATACGGAGGGGAGGTCACGGGACAGGTGGTCGTGTACAGGTAAAAAAGTGATTAGGTTCTCGCACCTGCTCACTCTGTAATTAATGGTTAGATATTTTCCGATTCGAAATTAAATGAGTTTCCAGCGATTCCAGATAGAAATGGCTGTAATATGACTACATCGGTGATGTAGCTTGGCATGAAAAAACAGAAGATTTTTCTAGAATGAGAGGGAAAGGATTCGGTGGTCAATGACACCGCTTACAATTTTGTATTAAATTAAACGATGTAGCGATTGGTTTTATTCTAAAGCAGCATTTATTTTCCATGCTAAGAATTTTATACTATCGGCATTACTTTGTAGATTGATTAAGTTGTATTTGTTGGGAACAGTTAGTTTGTATAACGGTTTCGATTCTCAAGTCCACCGATATGTACAGAGATACCGGACATGAAATCTGTCGGGGTTTTAATAACCTTACGTTAAGGCGATTGAGAACAATAATGATTCAGTCCTGTGCTGTAATGCCGTTTCCAGATGATGCCAGTCCAATATTTAGAATCTTTAGCCTATAGTTCCTCGTGTATCAAATCTTCTGCTGGCCAACACATCAAATCTAATCCATTGAATTGCACCTATGACATTCCATTTCCTTTGGTTAGGTCCAGCTTAACTGACATGCCTTCTTCATCTTTTATTAGCCCAAAGTTTTGAAGTGTTTCATTAAAAGTCTGTCTTCAAATCTCCGTGTAGTTTGACAAATCATCAAATTGTGCATTCATCTACGAATAGTAGAAGCTACGTTCCATTTTTTAGCTAGGTCCAATCCAACTACAGTGTCATCTTCACTTAATGTTTACAAAAATTTAAAGTTTTTTTTTTTTTACCATTAGCCTCTTGTGCATCTTCAGAACTTACATTAGCCTAACAAATGAAATCAAATACATGGTTTAAGATATGTTACATTTAGTGCCTTTAAGTGTTGTACTGGACTCGATTCAAGTGCTGCATCTGATATCGGTTCATAGTTTAAAGGTGTTTGGCTAATGACTCCTTGTAAATTTACAAACTTCTCACTAGCTTAACAAATATAAGATTGTACATGCATATACTATCTATCGACTCGTAGTGTTACATTTAATTTTCTACGGTAGATACAATCCATCTGAAGCACCATCTTCACCTGATGTTTATCAAAATTTAGATAGCCTCTTGTATATCTTTAGATCTTACGTTATTTTAATAGATCAAATCAAGTCTGTCGAGTCGAGTTATACTGCGTACTGATTTCTTTAACCAAGTCCATCCCGTCCCAAGTGCCATCTTCAACTGATATCGGCCCTAAGTTTCGAAGTCTTTTCCCAATAGCCTCTCGTGTATCTTTAGATCTTCCGTTAGCCTTACAAATCAAATCAAGTCCATCGACTCGGACACATGCTACATTCCATTTCCTTTTCACCCAGGTCCCTTCTATTCCGAATTTAATCTTAATAAGCAAATAGGAACAAAAAACCATTAGCGCCAACCCTGCTGTCAGAATCGCTGGGAGCGAACCCACCCCTCACCAAATACATTAACCTAAATTACCCTTCTCTGGTGCGACTTGAAAAACGAAGAAAAAGCAAAACAAGTGACCGCACCGTGTCTTTGGCTAGAGTGGACGGCTGCTTTAATTAGATTATTAGAAAAAACTCTCCGCAAAGAAATGGATATTGTCGGTTATCCCATTATGGGATTAGGGGGCGTACCTGGAATGGGCACTGATTTCGTCAACAATGCTTACGTGTTAATGCATTTGAACAATAGATTCGTTTCACTTTTGTCATTGGTGGGAGTCTTTTTTTCCCGTTTGTTTGGTTGTTTTTAAGAGCATTTTCTTTTAATGGTTAGAATGAGGCTTGGGTTTAATGTGGGGGTTGTGCGAAGAAAATCTGGTTGAAAGTTTTCGCGAAAATTGGAAAAGTTCTAGTTCGATTTTTCTGTTTTGGAAATGATTGTTTGGTGGTTTTGGAGTGACTTTTTCGGGTTTTTTTTTGTTGTTGTTTTGTTTGTGTGTTTTCGCAACGCTGCTGTCGATGCTAATGTCATTATTATTCTGATTTTCTTTTTCCTGCTTTGGTGAGAAGCTGTTTATGAATAGTTTCAATACACGGATTTCGAAAAATTTAATTAGGGGGCAAAAGTGCCTGATCTAGTTTATGAATGGTTTAATATCAAACATAATCAAGTTAATGCATTTTATCGAAATGATAAATATCTTCTTTGCGTTGAATGTGACGATTATAATGCTATAATTTTTCACGCAACAAGATCTTACCGGAATTAGAAATTAATGCCAGAATTTTTGAAATATGGATGATTGTATGAGATTTGAAATTCTAGTGGAAGTTTAATAACTATTACTAAAAGTCATTAGTTTTATGATGCACATGGGATGTATGAGTATTGTTACGAACATGGAATGTCGCTTCCCAGAAATGTTAGTCTTAGTGTTGGAAAGAGACATTTACAGATGTTCTTACTAGCTATCAGGGCAGGTCAAACCAACACCTGACCTTGGCGGCCAAATGAAGGTCCTCGAAAATACTAGAATTTTCTCGCTATCTCTATTAGGAGCGAAGATATACAGAATGTACTAGATGATTCCATGTGACGTCACGCCCTGTCGGTTAGACTATAAATACCCGCAGTTGCTGAACGTCTGTGAACGTGTTTGATCGACCTGGAACATTTTTGGAGTGCGAACGTCTTAGAATCTCCTCCGAGTTTTGCCCACAGTACGAGTTGGTAAGCTGATAGACGCCGAGTGGTACTGAAAGTGCTATTACTGTTATTGTTAGTGATTTGCTGCCTGCTTGTGTTGATAATTTGTGAAAGTGCTGTGTTTTTCCTGTTACCCGTGCTTCGTGTTTTCTGGAATATTAACGAATAAAGCGTCGTTCTCCATTACCCTGCTTGTTGGACGATTTTCGTAACAATATATTCCTTTATATTCCTCACTGATTCGGGGCTGATTGGATCATTTCTTCAGGATTCATCATGTACATTATGATGTTTTTCTTTCCCACGAAAAAAGAGTCGAGTACCTTTCACTTCAACCGCAAACCGCAAGTCAACTACACCTGGTGGTTATTAAGAAGACATTCGCGAAGGTAATAGCTGCAAGCGGAGAGCGACCACAATGCACAGAAATAAATATCTATCAGAGAGCGCATTTGGATCGGCTATCGGGAGATTAGCGGTGCTCTTTCATGTCACACCTGTATAGCTCCTGTGGTTATGAAACTCAGGAACCATCCCACTGTTGGAATTGACCATTGGGGACATGGAAGTTTAATCGTTGGTCGCCCGGGAGTCTGATTGTCCAGTGGAGTGAAAGGAAGGCGGAGCTCCACCCCTTGAGGTAGGGACAAAAACGAGGGTGTTGGAGTTGGAACGAGGAGTGCGGTGAAGAACCGAATTAGGGAGGCTCGAAACGGCGTTGCAGTCTCCGGCAGTGCGAAAGAGCTGTGTGACCAGCTCTGAATTAAAGCGACGAGGGGGATTTTTGCCATAGGTGCCAGGCACCATTTAATCTTGCTATTTCACCGATGACTGTTAGAGGTGGGGAAAAAATGAAATTATTCCCCGGGAGCTATTTATACTCACTCCGCCACTGACCTTTTAATTTGTTTTATTGGTTTTTTTTAAATGTAATAAAATTGCTGATAAATATTGCAGAATACAGCTGCTTTTAAATTTTACATATTGAAACATTTCTCCAGACACAGAATTTTATTCTATTTTTTAAAAAAACTTTATATTCGACGCCAGATTTTTTTTTATGGTACCGGCTTTCCGTTAATATAGATTTCTAACTCGCTGCTGTATCATAAGAAATTCAAAAGTAAATGCTAAGCTCTGTTTTCTTCTGAAATTCTTTGAGCTGCAAACTGCAGATTCTTACACCCTATGCATAAAATTATCGTATTCTACGGAAAGAAGTACGTGTTGAAAAAATTATTAATCAAAATCACATGACCAACCGTAAGTTTATTTCTTCTCAGTCATCGACTCACTTTTTTTCCCGCTTTTGTGAACTGATTCATTTCAGTATATCTCCGTGATGCATTACTTAATATCGATTCTTGGATGCGTTCTCAATTGCTGCACTGATTGATGATGCAACTTCAATAGCTCTGCTTATCGAATCGAAATCGTGTATTGACTTTTAAAGTGCTGCCTCTATTTGATACTTTGTTACATCTGATTAGTTGAACTTTCATGGAATTTCGAGATGCCGTCAATTCCTTGCTTTCGTTTTTTTTAGTTTTTTTCGGCAAAGTTTGCTAATTTTTTGTTTGTTTGTTTGCGTTTAAAGTGTAGACCTGAAAGAAAAATGTTTAATGCCAGTTTTTTAATGGCTTCTTTATTTGAAATATGTGTGATAGCGAAATTTCATATATGACAGTCATTATCATCGCAAGCAAGTTGGCGCGAATATAGTCAACCATTGTAGGAACACATGGCACAATAGCATACGTGGTATGTGAATCATTTTATAATTCTTCGATGTCAGATCACTTATTCATTAGGTAATAGGTATCAACACTAAAATAGTCTTGGTGTAAAACTCCGTTCAGTACAAAGATTCCAACCATTTACAGTCCAGGATTTAGGTTAGGTTCTTAAAGGACTGAAGGATGGGAGGCTGCAATTCTTCAAGTGTTCTCTATAATTCTGTATTCAACTTTAATTGTTTTTGGGTTGCCAGAGCATCTAATGTTGAAACGTGTTAATGAAATATTTCAGAATTTTAATAAAAAATTATTCAGAAATTCTATTTAGTTATTAATGGAATTTGGAATTGGAATACTGTTGTTGATTTATAAAAAGATCCATGATCCCTTAAAGCTTCTGCAGGATGTAAATGAAATAATATCGTTTTTCATTGGTCAGAATTAGGCAGAAACAGCAATAGATTTTACATGTTTACAATCATACAAAACAGAACATTTGGTATTCGCATTGAAGGAAATGGAAACGTTAAAGCAGGCAAGTTGGGAATGCATGCCAGGGGCTCAACGGGAAGTATTTTTATATGAAACTACACATGCACGTCCACATAATTAAGTAGCATCAAAAAATTAGGTGATGCACATTTAAATTTAGCTTAAAATCCTACAGCAGGCTGTCAAACAGACGTATATGCAAAAGCTTACTTCTCAACCCCTTGCCATTCTTATCGCTGTCTCTAGTCAACCGCTGGCTGAGCATTTCCAAAGCCTTCCTCCAATGACGCAATCATTCGCCACCCACAAAGCGATATAAATATCCTTGACTACAGATTGAGGTAATTAAAAAGGAAGGAGGAAAAAAAAATGTTTTCTCTCCTCTTCCGCCACTGTCGTTTTCAACAAAGATAATCAATCTGAACCAGTTCCAGAATTTTAGCTTATTGCGCACAAATATAACAACACACCGGATGAAAAGTCGTGCAAAACTCTCTGGCGAGAAATATGGCTTAATTTCTGCTCGCCAACTCAAATGCAGCATTTTTCGCTTTGCTCATAAGATGAAAGAGGGGAGGGGGTACATGGTATGCATATTTGAGGTATACGTCCTTCCTTAGCGGGGGTGGGCAAAAATAGAACGAAGTGTGGCCGTTCGCTTAATGAAGCCGTTAAGAAGGCTATGCCGTTTTTAGGTAGAGAGGGCCCACACTCGTAAAAACCGCTACATGTTTTATAACCTTCACTTGTTGTGCGTTCTGTCATCCTCATCCCTCCCCCCTGCAGTAAAGCTTCGCGTGATGGTACGTCTAAAAATAAAGAAAGAAAAGAAACTTTAATACAGACTCGTTTATTGGTGCCCTCAAAAAATTATCTCCTCACATGGAGTGTTAGGAAGAACTTTTCTTCTAAATATTTATTTATCTTTTTTCTTTTCCTGCCATGTTTTTCTTTTTCCTTTTTTCCACCGTCCCTGTGTGAATGGTAGGTGACGTTTAGTGGCCCCCTTGATGGCCCTTCCCTTCTCAGCCGTGTGCGGCAATTTATGTATTTCAGCTCTTGCCTTCATAAAGGGAGTCGGGATGTTTCACTGTGATGGTCATTAGCTGTGAAGACAGCAGCGACGGTTATAGCTCAGTGACATGGACTAGCCTACGCGTCCCGGTTGCTTGATATATTTGCCTCCAGTGTTTGCTCGGCGAGGGTACTTCTGCAAGCCTATTAATCTACTTTTTTAAGGAGAGACTAACGGTTTTTTGCCTTGTTTCCGAAAGTAAATATGAACCATAAACTCATATCCTCACCTGGAAGTTGGGAGAAATGCATGCCTTGAACCGTTTTTGTAGACGTGATGGAAGCATCAATGTCAATTTTGGGTTATGCTTCGAGCAGAATGGACGTATTGGTTAATGTCGGCGTGGAAATATCTAAAGCTTCATAAAAGATCCCTAAAAAGCTTTAAAGGACTTCTTAGTTCAGTTAATAAGAAAGTTTGGGACAGGTTATCGAGTTTGAAAAGTTTTTAAATTACGGGTATTTTCTATATGAACGAAAAATCTCAAATGTTTGAAGAAAAGAGAAAAAAATTATGTGAGTATATCTACGAGTTAGAGTGATGTGGAAACGTAAAGAAGAGGAAATGTTTGCAGTTTCGGTTAGAATTATTTATTCGAGTTAACCCTTTCCGGCACAGATTAAAAGTAAATTGCATAGAAAAACACGTTACTCCGGTTGTACCAAATGGCATCTCAAGCTCGAAAATGCTTAAAAACATGAACTTTGAAACTTGAAGAAGAAAACGTATCTTGCAAATGTGCTAATCTGTTTGCTCTTCAACATACCGCTATCTACTTTTTTAAGGAGAGAATTTAAGAATCTCTCAGAGTTTCGTCAGAATTTCTGTTGAAAAAAGAGTCATCTTTAACTCTTTAAAACGTTACATTGTAAAAAGATCATTTGGATTTTACATCATCAGAGAAATTTGTCATTTCGAAATAAATTTTGCAGAGGTTACAGTTAATTAGAAGGTATGAATTATAGATTTCGATGCAGCAATGTGGAAATTAACAGCGCAAGAAATATAATATTTCAGCTGCACATTAAAGTAACGGATCCCCTCCGCTTAATTCGTATTCCACATTTGGCTAATGTGGAATACAAGCTGTTGAACAATCAACAAGGATGTTCCCGCTAGCATGAAGTCAACATTCGCTCACTACCTGGAAATTCTGGCAGTGAATGAAAGGCGACTCACTCACTTAAATTTTTTGGAAGTTGTAGTTTTTCTATAAATATTGTAAATGACATGGATTTGAAATCCAATAGTTAGTAATTACGAGGAAGTGACGGAATATTAACTATGGATTATATGTATGAGGAAAAATCTGAGGTTATTTCCAAAATCACAACGTTCAGTTGAAGTTGATGCGAAGTGGCGATTTTTATGCGTCAATCTGAAATTTCGAAGATTCTCTAACAACTTAGTCATAAAAAACATAGTTTCACTACACTGACTATCTCGGTCCTTAAATGTTTTAACGATTCAAATTTGGAAGATCTTTTCGGTGAATTCGCTAGCGGTATAGAGATGTCCAACTAACTGATTAGCGATAAAAATAATAATAATAATAAAGAATATCCGGCTCAAAGACCCCTGATAAAGAGATGCTCGTCTGAAGTGCTTCATGATAAAAAAATACGTTTAAAATGTTGACGTCGATGTGAAAGTACATAAAGACTCAATGACCATATTCTCGACGTAAACAAGCAAATGACACTTCGTTGCAAGACTGAAAGTGTTATGCCTGAAAAGATACTGGATTTGTACAGAGCGATTACTAATGATAACTATAATTTGGGAACAAGAAAGGATTAAGTTTTATGTTGCTTTAAATAACTGACTTTTAGGAAGGATTTTCAAGTTCTTTACGGTCAGTTTTTTCTTCTGCATGCTGAATCTCATTGAACATATCTATAATATAAAACAGAAAATGCATGCTCCTGTCTGTCACAAGAACTCCTCCTGAACGGCGAAGGGTAGAGACATGAAATTTGCACACGACATTCTGAGGTACATTCTAGGTCAACTGTGCTATTTTCAACTTTCAGAATTAATTATTAGTTTTTAAGATATTTAATTAAATAACGAAAATTTGCCTCGGTTAAGTCTAATGTTTAGACGTTTTTTGACAATAACTTCTGAAATATTTATTGCTCAGCAATTATTTTTACACCATCTTAAAGAGAAGAATATTTTATAAATGCCCAAAAGAAAGACATTTAATCTTGAAAATCTCGCCACAGTGCATTAAAAGAAGTCGCAGTACAATTAAGATCAAGGGGGGAAAAAACCCACGCGAATCGCATGTAAATTAAAGAGCTGAGAGACGAAAAACGAGACTGATGAGGAAATCGAAAAACTGCTTTCTTTAGCTTATATATTTCAATATGTTTGCATGGCAATCTAATGACGTTAATTACTCTCTCTCTCTCTCTGTTCCATGTGCATTTAACTAAACAAATTTTTAAATTATCCTAATTGAGTATCTAGATGTTTTTCTGATCAGTCACACAAACACCAAAAAGAAGAGAATTGCACTACGGATAATGGCAATAAAAAGTAAGATATGAAAGAGCTTCTGTTGACGCCGTAGCAATCAATGATGCGGAAGGAAAAATGAGTACAAAGGACGGTTAGATTCGTGGCCAGGTGGTTCAAACTTCTGAGAGAAAAATATAAGAGGAATTCTGCTACTGGCCGAGGATGTCAGACAACACGGGAGTCGAAGAAAGAAGTTGCTGCGAAAAACTGTTTAATTAAGTTTAACATGTTATAAATACTTAGACTTGAAAATATTTTTTATCCCGAGTAGCGCCGGGCATATCAGCTAGTATTTATTACCTATGTACAAATATAAAGGTTGGAATATCTTTTTTTTTATGTGTTCGTCATAATTTTCTAATTACAACTTTCTCCAACCCGGGTTTAAATTATGGAACACCCTATAAAAAATGTTTTCTACAAGTTGCTTTATGTAATATTTTTAGAAACAGAAAGGCTTGTTTTATTTTACCCACTTTTTCCTGAATTTCGCTTCAGACAAAACAATAATTATAACCAATGAATGTGCAAA
Source organism: Araneus ventricosus (assembly GCA_013235015.1). Lineage (NCBI taxonomy): Eukaryota > Metazoa > Arthropoda > Arachnida > Araneae > Araneidae > Araneus > Araneus ventricosus. The sequence continues at coordinate 974,839 of BGPR01000077.1, forward strand.
AATACGACATTTCAAATCTTATGAAAACTTCTGATTTTCCAAAAATATGAATATAATGCCAGTGTTTAGCATTATTCTTCATTCTCTGTGTCTGAGGAACTTCTAATTTTCATTATTGCTTTTAAAAATTAACCGAGTTGAAAAATGAACCTAACTCATTAATGGTTCTGTTGGGTGACTTTTGCTCATTTACTGCAAATTACGTGTTTGGTTGGTCCAAAATAAAAACAGCGAATTATTTTGTTTATTTCCTTCCTTTTGTGCAACCGAATACTGCGATGCACAAAAGCCACAATACGAATAACTTATTCAAATTACCGAACTCGATTAACATGCCTTATTGTATTTTCAAAATAAAAACTTTCTGCTAGTATTTGCTTACCATTTCTATAGGTAGCCCAGTACTAGATAGCTCGTTGTTTTATTCTTCTATTTTTCTCTAATATTTACACAAATTTTTCCATGCAATAATTTCGTAGATATAATTCCTGGCAATCATTATAGCTAATTACTGGTTTTGTGAAACTTCATCATCGTTCAAGTCGCATAGCGTTTTTGCCGGCCTTAATAGCTCATTGCGAAATCTCAAATAAAGAATTTAACCAGCAGATGACTCTTTCTTTATTTTTTTCATAATAATAATTTTTTTTTGTCTCTACTCTTTTACCTATATCAATTCAAATGCGTTCACTTTTAACGAGTTAAAATTATTTTTGCAGGTCATTATGGTTGGTGGAACACATTTACAGGCGACGCGTGATTGGTGTCTTTAGAACAGTAACCATGGCAACGCACGAAACATCAATCATGATTCTTTCGTCTTGGCCGGTAAGGTGGTTTTTATTCTATTATTTTTCTAAAAATGTATTTTTGTCTCTAACCGGCTTTAATGATTTGGAACGCGTAAAATTCTCGAATGAAAAAGAAGTTAACGATGGGGTCGCATGTAAATATTGAAAGGTAATAATGCTAAAAACCTATTTCCTCCACTTTAATTGTGTAACTGTAACTGCGGCGGATACTCCAAATGAGCGACCGCGGTTATTGAGATTGAATGCACGGAGCGAGTGGACAATGCTAATAATGGGTAGAGGGGGTCTTTGGTGGAAAGTATTAATTAATTTATGAGAATTTTTATCGGAAGACTGCTTTTTGATTTTTTCGCTTCCTTTTTGTAATTTATGGAGAACGGGTTTCGTATTTCTTTTTCCAATTAATTTTATTGAATTCTGCATTGCGCTCATTAACAAAATAATTATTTTCTGCTCGAAAGATGGTTGAATAAACAAGGGCATTTTTTTTCAGCTTATATTATTATCGTCTTGTTTTTTTAACATATTGGATTTTTCCAATTGTTACGTGTCTTTGGGAGTGCTTGTCAAGATCATGCGCACATGCGCAGTAAGGTTTTTGCTTAGTTTAGTTATGTTAACGTCCCGTTCTGAAGATACGTGAGAGCTGTTTTGGAATGGACCTAGTGAGTTTGAACAGTGGTCTGATGACGAGGACGACACTTGAGCCGGCATTCCCTTCTCCAAGCACCACACCAAAGGAAGGATGTTTGATCTGATTTAAAGTTCACCTCACTTGCATGCGTAACAGATCGGTTTTCGAACCTGTAGCCTTCCTGACGCAAAGCCGAGATATCGCTTGTGTCTCCTCCCATGTACAGTAAGGAATCATATGGTTTTTATATGACAGAACTTCTTAAGTTTTTTATGAGTTACTACCGAGTGAGCATATAGGCGTGTAAATAAGCCAGGCTGATGAAGCACTGATCAATGATTTTTAAAAATTGTTGAAGATTGTGAAAGTAACTTTGATGGTATATGTGATGCAAATAGTTCGTAGAAAGAGCTCGAAAGTTTGATGCATCTAGCTTTTTTTCTTTAGAAATTTTAAATAATCTTTTAAAAGTTATTTAGTTTTCAGAATTTGTAATGACCCATGGTTTGTCACAAAAGTTTTAATTTCATATTGTTATTTCGTGGCTGTTATGTACTCTTTTTAGAAACTATACGTGATAATGTAATGGTATGATTTAGCAGAAAAGTATTCCGAGTACAGGCATTTTAGGAGTTTTAGAACTAAGTATCTTGGCCTAAGCTTTGGTGATCTACCGAAGATCACCAAATCCATTCTGAGTATTCTTCTTCCTCTTCTGTATTACAATTTCTCTACTACATATATCCTTTCCAGTTATATATCCTTTCCTGCCTTGAATATAACCATAGGATTCGTCTTGTCCTATTAAGAGTCACGCTTATAGTTAATTAGGTTACTGCTGTTATTAAAATAAGGTAACATTGCATCTATAATCTTAAATGTGAAACAATATCCTCAAAAATCCCTTTTGAATCAACCTTTCCGCATTGTCTATCGAAGATCATCAAATCCATTCAGAATCTTCTACAGATATCTCTCCTCTTCAGTATTACAATTTTTCTACTATATCCTTGAAAATTATCGTTTTTCCTATCTTAAACATAACCTTAGGGTTCACCTTATCATATCAAGAGTTACCCGTATAGTTCCTTAGGTTACTGCTATTACTAAAAGAAGGTAACATTGCATCTATAATCTTAATTGTTAAACAATATCCTGAAAAATCCCTTCTGAATTAACGTTTCTTCATTGTCTATTCAAGATCACCAAATCCTTTCTGAATCTTCTACAGATCCCTCTCCTCTTCTGTATTGCAATTTCTCTTCTAGTATCGTTTGAAATTATCGGTTTCCTCGTCTTAAATATAACCTTAGGGTTTCGCCTTATTCTATTAAGAATCACCCTTATAGTTCCTTAGGTTACTACTATTATTAAAGAAAAAAGTAGCATTGCTTCTATAATCTTAATTGTGAAACAATTAAGATTATAGAAGCAACTCAAAAAACCCTTTAGAGTTTTATTTGCGGCGAAGTGCTATCCTAAAACGATAAGGCAATTATTTCAAACAGCTCGTCTTCACAGTTTTCTGCCTAGAAGGCAATAATTGATGACCTACCATTTTCTGATAAATCTTAATGGATTTCATTGAAGCAATCGATCGCTCTCGGACAGTAATTAAACTATGGACAGGGAGAAAGAGATCCCGTTGCGGAATCTCGTTTCTGTAAACATAAATAAATTAATATAAACATTTCCTACGAACGCTCTCCCATTAGCTGCTCCTATCGAAGCCTTAATTTTTGCGTCGGCTGTTTTTATTTCGATTTTGATTGTGGTGATGAGATATTTACGGGCTGCTTAAAGTATCAATTATCTCCGGCGATTGGCAGAATCGAGGAGGCATTGCAGCTGCTCTCTTTGCTTCTCGGCCTATCTTGTTTGAGTTTGTGATGAAAGGCTTGATTTGCGCACTATTAATCCATTTATTTACAAGATCGAATAATTAAAGTCAAAACAACAAAAGTTTAGTGAGGGAAATTTACGTGGTGCATCATTACGGACGGTTTAAATACTCAATAATAGGATCCTGCAGTTGTATTTAAAGGTAATTGATGAATTTAACGCAGCGTAGTAAAAGGAACACTAGTAATCAATATTCTGTCTGTTGAAACTATATTTAAGACGAAAGCTGTTTAGTTTCGTCGATATTTTAACGCGATAAGATTTATAAGCTGGATATTATCTGTAAATTGCGACATGCGAAAATTCGACATGCGTGATGTAAAAATCGTTCAAAACTTCTACAGCGCAGATCTTTGAATAGCTCTAGAATTCAATTTGAATCTAGAGCTACCAAATTTGGCACTTGTTTCGAAGTTTCTTGAGCAATAGATACTCACCAGGAAAAAGGGTTTCCAAATTTTTATTAGATTTTTAATCAAAATTTAATAAATTTATTTTAATCAAAATTTTTTTGTTTAATTTAAATAATAATTTTTAAAATTTAATTTAATTTAATCAAAAAAATTTATTTAATTTAAATAATATTTTTTTAAAAATTTAATTTACTTTAATCAAAATTTTAACGTTTTTCTTTAATAACTTCGGAGAATATTATTGTACAAAACTACTTTTACACCATTTTTTTAAAAAAAGTAAGTTTTTCAGTGATACCAATTTTATATCCGTGCAATATTTTCTTCAATTTTAGTAAATGCTTAAAATTGTATTTTATGTATTTATTATTTAATTTCAATGAATACTTAATTTTGATTATGTTTCACCTTCAATACTTTTCATTTTTTTTAGTTGCTGCATTTGTAGACACGCTCGCTGTGACAATATTAAATACATTTTTCTGCGTGAACGTTATTACAATTAAGTGTAAATTTTTAAAAGTAATATAAGGAAAGACGAATCCAGCCTGAAACATTTTGATTCTACGATGTTTCGGACTAGATGTTCAAATTTTCTTTAAATTTAATACGCCCTTAACGCGTGGTATTTTGTAATACGCATATATTACTGTCTGTCCACCACGAGAACTGTCGCCGCCCAATTGTCTAGTTTACGGCGGTCTCTATAGCAACTGGTTATGCTAGGGAAAATCCATTTCGAATAGGAGGAATCCAACGGAAGTTGGAGTGTTTTTATTCTTGGCGGAAGTTTGTGGCGGAACACATTTGAATGAACTTCTACCTACTAGAAATGGATTCTTCCTACGATAGCCTGTTTATAGCAACTGCCGTAAACTGGACAATTTCTCGTGGCGGACAGACAGTACAACATTCTCAGCTGGTTACAGCTTGCTATGTATCGTGAGCGGGAAGAATGAACATCAGAGCATAAATCTTTTCAATCACACAATGTTATTTAAAATTTTGCGTTGAGTAAAAACCTATAGTTTGGATGCTTCTTCTGTTTCATATTTAATTATGATTTTAAATTGTGAAAGAAAAAAACATTCTTAATTCAATGAAGACAGATCGATTTCTGTATCTATTCTTTATTTAGTGGTGAGCGATAAACGCTCAATTCATGGACGAGTTAGGCCCAGGATTTGATTCAGATTTACAATTCTGGTAATAAAATCATATGGTAAATGTCATCCATCCAGGTCACTGCCGTTTCAAGTTATCGCGTTCACGTGCGCACGCGCGGACAGGTAGACGGACTTCTTTCCGTCCAAAATTTGATACAGATCTACAGTTTTAATGTGAAAACCGTGACATTCGTCTAACTCGCTTGATTTTTGAGTTATTGTATTCACAGACCTGTCGATTAGCCGGAAGGCGATGGTGGATTCAGTTTGTCCGGTGATATAAGTGCCTTCCCTCGCCATTTTCTCCTTTAATTTCATGAAAGTTGAAGCAAAGAGGATGGAAAAGTTTGGAAGAGAATGCAGCTGATGAGCACTTTCCAACGAGATACCACAAATTTAGGTTAAAAGCAGACGGAAATCACTTTTCATCCTCTAACTTTTAAGATGTTGCAACCATCGAAAAACTTTCAGTACAAAAGTTGTTCAATATGATGAAACGGCAATTCGCCTAATTTGAATTATCTTTCTGTCTGTGGATGGTTTCCGGAGTATCCATCGGGCTACCTCCTATCTTCATTCGCAAGGGAGTTATGGGGAAATTTCAACCGACCAGCACCATTTCTACTCTCTTTTGGTCGGATAGCCCATCGGGCTGAGATTTTCACCCTCCCTGCAACCATCATTCGCCGGTTCAAATCCAATCAGAATTACTGTAGCTATCGTGTTCACTAGACACCATAGACATTTAGAAACTGTTCAGAAATCTTCCCGAAGTCTTGTCGTGATAACCTTTGCAATAGGTAGAATTTCTGTCAAGAATCCACCTTATATTCTTTTAAGGAATCTATTTTTGAAGATATATATGAAAAGTTTTTTTTTTCTGTTAGTGAAAAGTATTTATTAATTTTATTATTACTACCGAAAAACTTTACAGTATTGACAATATTGATATTGATAACCAAAACTTTAAACTATTTTTAAAACCTAGAAATTATGTTTATAATCCTTCTGTAACTTCTTTTTATGCAACATCATTCGTCATACACCGAATAAATCACAAAAGAGCTCTGTATTTAAATTAGATTTCTGAGCAATCTCGTTCTCCGACGTCACAAGTGGGCGTTGACTAGACGGTCACATCTTTTCCCTTTTCTTGCTTCTTTCTTTTTGTCGTTCCCTTTTTTATATATATAACAAGGTCCAGAAATGATTCTTTTTCTGGAATTGGTTATGTGGTATTAACTCATAACCCTACCTTTTTTTTTTTTTTTACCGCTCCCAACCTTTTTGCTATTAAGTTGAGGTTTTTTTTATATCTTCTATCTTTTTCTTTCCTTTCTTTTATTCTTGCATCTGCATTGTTTCTGTCTTCTCTTGGACTGATTGAAAATTTTGTCTCGGTGGCCGTTTCGTGACGGAAACGTATCAGACGGTCTAATGAATTTCTATTGTACTTCCTCTATGGGTTTTGGAAATGACTCATCATCGTATAACCGGAAAGATCAATCTTTTATAGTCGCCGAGTAATTATGAAAATCAGATTTTCATTATAGTATTTACATTAATAAATAAACTTTATGACTGAGCTAACAGCAAAACAATATAGTTTTCATTTAAATAATAGTCTCATAATAACTTTTTCGACTCCTGATTCCCTTTTCCTGATTTCCTTTTTTCGCGACCACACTTTCATACACGACCCCGAATTTAAAAGACAAAAAAGAAAGTGAGCGACTAATTAATTTGAATAAAAGTGAGCCGGGCCCCGGAGCAGAATACTGGAATGCGGGACCCCTTGCGAATCATGACCGTGGTCATTAATCAGCGGACGGTGACGTTACGTATTGGTGCGAAAATCTGACTTCTGGCCACCTGTTGTAATATCGTTCAATATATTAAGAATGTGTGAAACTTATATTCAGAGAAAATATTTGCAAAAATATAATTTAACTCATGCCGAGGCCCATTTGTCATGGATAAAATAAATACTCTTAAAAATGAGAAAAAAATATTTTTCTTTATCTCGACCCGCGGCCCCCCGGGCGTTTGCCCCCCCCCCCCCTCGGTGTGCCTGACTGTGGCTAAACTACCTATTACTGACTAACTTCAATTCACAATCAACAGTAACCCCTTGCTTTACTTAGATATTCGTTGAGTGCTAGTACCTATGTACTTTTCCTCAACCTGAGTGTAAAAGGAGACATTATGAAAACCTCGGAAATTTAGCTAAAGAGCATTTTAAGTCTGGCTTCTGACCTCCTCATCCAGGGTGAGCCTCTTTATCCAGATCCCAGCTCAAAATGAAAATTAAAAGTTTTGGCAGTTTTATTTTATTCTATTTTTCATTAATGTAATTTTGATTTACAAAACATTAACAAAAATTGTATCTTCTTTGCATTCAGATGTCTTAATTTCCACAATCCAGTATCTCTGCGTTAGTGTTATGAAAGAGGGTCGTCGGTAGGGAGCTATTAGAATTTTATGCTATAATTTGACCCTTCTGCGGCTTGTCCAGTTTCAACCAAAAAAAAGTATGGCAAACCCATGCATAGACCACATAACCAAATTTCGTCTGTGTCTTTAGTTATCGTGCTCACATACCGACACAGAGACATAATTCAAAATATGGTTTATTCGGACTCGGCAAGATCTAAAACGTGGAGATTCGTCAACACCTCGAGGTCGAATGTTTCGGCGATTACAATTCTTTCTCTTTGTATACTTCGCATATGAAACAGTAAAAAATCCTCTGTTGCTCAGTCCAACCAAACTCGATAAACAACAAACCAGGCTTGAGATGTGCTCATGGTCAATGAATGAGATGTTTATGAATGAATGCATCCAACTGCAGTCTCCTAGCATCTCACCGCTTTGGAATGCAAGCGTTAATTGAAAAGCCAGCACCAGCTTCTTTTTTTCCAATTTTTTCCCCTACCACTTTTCTTGTTTTCTTTCCGAAAAAACCCCGAGCGTCCTTTGACGCTGTGTGGCACTCATTCGCTTAAGAGAAAGAAATACAGCTGGAATCAGAAGGTGTCGATAATATATCAAGTCTGGCTTTGGAATTTGGGGGCATCTTGTCAAGACCCGATGGGGGCGAGAAAGAGGGGTCTTCTATCTGAGTCGAATAATTCTTCTGTCTCTCTCCCACCCCCTTTTTTTATGTTTTTCTTCTTACCGGGGGTGGATGCATGCCGAAGCACGGGTGGGGGGATCTTTTTTCTCGCATCCCGTCACTTTTTTATCTCGAGAAATCCCTAATAGGAGATTTAGAAGGCCATTCTTAAGAGGGGCGAGGGTGGATTTTAACATACTTTCCATGTTTCGTCAATGAGTGGCTGTGTTTTTGGAAGCGTCCTTGCACGTGTGCAGTCCATACTTCACTTCCCTCTCCCCCCTTTCGGGAAAGTGAGAGATAGATTATCAGACTTGTGTAAACATGCGACAGAGTGGTGCTTGCTGCATTTCTGTGGGCCGTTTTCATTGGAAAGATAAAGCAGAAGTTAGTGTTGGTTGGTCTCCAGAGCATGCTTTGTTGTGTCTGTTTTTACCCCTGATGGGACGGCGCGGGGTTAATGAACTTTGAGACGTCCCTTGCACCTGGTGACCGGCCACTGTGGCTCGCAGTGTCCATGCATTCTCTCTGATAACAAAGATTTCCCTCTTGTCCAGAGCTTCTCTGCCCGAGAACTCACGACTCCTTTTCTCCCGAACTGTCTAAAAATTTTGATATGCTCTAAGGAAACATTTATGTAGATGAGACGTGTTAATGAAACTTTGTGCCTCATTTTTTGATTCATGAAATATTAATTAACGATAAATGAATGCATCTAATTCACTTGCTTGATCAATTCCAATGCAACGTCTGAATGAATCATCTTGCCTCACGCAATGTTGAAATCGCGTCTCAATTATTCCACACAATTTCGGGTGCTTCCTTTTCGATTTAAATCAAGGCTTTTTAAAATTTTCGACCCTTTCTTGCTCGGAAAAAACTTTCGTGGCTCCATTTCCGTTAAAACCCCAAACCCAAAGTTCAAAACTTAATAAGAAAATGAAGCATTAATTAATGATAACTAAAAGAAAATTAGGTTGAAAAAATTATTTAGAGAAAGTTAAATAATCTTAAATCAAGTTTATTTTCTTTCTTGGCTTATTCTGGGCGGCCAGCTTGTTTGCCGGGAATATAAATTCAGTTGAATCTCTTGTGTATAATTTGATATCCATGGTTCCCTTAACAAAGTAATTTTAAATTCCAAATCGTGATAGACATTTAAATCATGTTTTCTCAGTAGCCTTCCACCTATTCTGTTCGTTGTCTGCATGAGCGTCCTTGATGGAGTTCAGTAACTGTCTGTGTCATACAATGGCGTCATCTTCACTCACTTATTCCTCTTGAAAATATGCATTTGATTTTAACTTTAGAGTGGCGTTGCACATTTTACTTCCAGCAGCATGTTAGCTGAATGAAAATATGCTGATTAAAACACATCATTAAACATTTAAAAAAATATTACCTTAGCTTCCAACAATGGAACAAAAGCACGCAAGTAAATATTTGTTTAAACAATGAAAACGGTTTGAATTGCGTTGCAACAATGAAAAGTATTGTTGTAAATGATGCCAAAAATATTTTTAAAAATTTATTAAAATTAGAGAAAAAAATCGTACGACAACTTAATTGATATCATTTGCATTTTCAGGTGGTGTAAAAATAATTTTTGTCGTTTAATACTTTCGAAAGTTAATAAGGATAAACGCCGAAATTTCGCTTCATTTTTAATTAATTAAAATTCTAATTAAAATTTCAAAAAAGGGCTCCGAAACGCACATTCCCTCCCTCTAAAGTATGTTTGTACCAGATTTCGTAACTTTAGCTCGAGCGGTGTGTCCTGCAGAGTGCCAACACACACACATTCTCCTTTATTATTAGTAAAGATATACAGGGTATTCTTTAATTATTGTCGGGGTTTCCGTACCTCATAACTTTCGAATAAAAAATATTACGCAAAACCCGATTACGTATTCGTAAATTACAACTCAAAGAATTTTATTATTGATATTAAAAAGATTAATGAATTTGCACATGGCTGCCCATCGTGGCTCGTAACACATCGAGGCGAAATTCGATTTCCCTCCAAGTGTTCTCCAGCATTTGTGGGGTAACATTTTGGATCGCAGTAACAATTCTGCGCTTCAGTTCATCAAGGGAGGGACAGGGGTCTTGTTCACAATGTTCTTGACAAACCCCCAAACCAAATTTAGTTTCGAAAAACCACAATACACACATTGCTTTTTCTTGCACGGTCGCCATTTTTATTTATGACGTCATAATTACCCAGACTGCAAATGCGCTAAGATCGCATTGTTGCCACGTAAAATTCTTTGAGTTGTAATTTACGAATACGTAATCGGTTTTTGCGTAATATTTTTTATTCGAAAGTTATGAGGTACGGAAACCCCGACAATAATTAATGAACACCCTGTATTTTGAAGTCAGTGAAAAAGGTTTAGCGAGAAATTTCGTGACTCCTAATTTTTTTTGTGATTCAGTCACGACCTGCAGTTTCAGAAGCCCTGATTTAAATGAATTGCATTATTCTATTATAGATTAATCTATAAATAGCAATTTACTTCGTTTTCAACGCATTTGAACTAATTCGCAAACATTGTATAAGAATAGAGATTAAAAATATCCCACAGTTGAAAAATTTAAGTAGCTTTCTTAATTATTTTTGATAATTAATTTTAAAAAATTTGACAAAAATTCAAATAGTATCGAAAGTTTAAAGTTTCACGATACTAAACTTTTATTGTATCCTCCACCCCTTCTATATCAGGGCGTAATTTAAGAACTGCTACTCTAGTCTATTAAAAGTTGTCACTCATGTTTTGGCATCCCTGATGTGACCTATGCTTCAGAGATTAAATCCGATGATTATTTGTTAAACCTGTATTATCTTCACTGAAAAAGAAAGCTATTTGTAAAACTCTTGAACTCTTTAGTGATTTCTTTTCTGCCACATGTACTGACATCGAATGATCGACTTCGCCTATATGCAAGAAGCTTTATTGATGTTTATAAATAGGAAAAATAACGTCCTAATAAAAAGTTTTAAATAGCTATCAGAAATCATAATATTCATTTTTAAATCAAGGTTTAAGGGTTCATTTTTATAAATTATTTCTTTTGAGACAATAGTGGATGCATGAATTCATTTTATATTTTCGTTGTTATGGTATAAAAAGGAACAATTATTTTTCTGATTTAAATGAGATAATTTTTTGTTTATTTAGGTATCGAGGGGGGCTAATTTTACAAGCATCGGTCCTTTCTCTGCTTGTAGCCTTATAAGAATAGTTCTTATTTACAAACACCAGTCCCTTTACTTCTATCCTTAGCAGTTCTCAACCTTATAGCATTTGGGATACAGTTTTTCATCTCAATTTTCATCGGATCCTTAACACTGAATTTTAGAATTTTAAATATTGAATATCAGAATAAAATCAATGTGTATGTTTTTTCTTATATTTAAAAATGACATTTTATTTTTAAAATGTCATTTTTGCTTGTTTTCATTTTATGTTTTAATATTTTTTTTTCGTCTCCCCCTCCCTCCCTTACCCGTATTTTTTCCCATGTCCACCTACAACTGCTTGCCCTGCAGGTTGAATACCGTTGGCTCATACTTTTTCAAGACGAGTCGATAATTTATTATATATCAGTAACATTTATTTATTACAATATGTAATTTATTTTTATAAATGCCAGTTTCTGTAGTAATTAATCGACGCTCGTGTATTGCTTTAAAAAACAATTAAAATGTTATCAAACAAAAAAACCTACTATTCGCGGTGGCTTGCATTTATGTACTGCAAAAAAAGGGCTTCTTCTGCAGTACGACGCGGTTGAGGGCAAGAGCGGTAAAGTCGCTTTCCCGCCGAACACGTGTAAAGAGGGCTTTTCCTTGATACTACTGCTCAGGAGCTGAAATTCTTCATCCTCCTTTGCTCATAATGTTTCTTTTCGGAGATCGCGATATGTATGTGCATGCGCAGCTTAAAAAAAGAAGGTATTTCCCTCCCAGATTATCGATCCACCCCCACTTGTTAAGAATGTAGCGTCACCTGGTGAGGATAAAAAACACGAGTAATTGATTTTTTTAATGCATTCGCCCCGTTCAAAAGCCAGATCTTTGAAATCGGATTTATTGTATCATTTTCAGAGAGTTGAGTGATAAATGTGTGGATATATCATTGTTTGACGTTGAGAAATGAAGTTGGGTAAAGTTTGCTTTCGAATTTTTTGCGATTTGTGAAATTTTTTCTGGTATTTTTACCTGGGCGGTTTAAAAATATTAAAAGTTTTCATTTTTGACGCGAGGGCATGTTCTGCCCTCTGTCGGTGGAGGCCCTTAACTTTGAAACTTTTAGAAAGAGCGGTGCTTCCGAATCGTTTCATAGATTGATATATCTGAAAATGTCAAATTTATGCCGATCTTAAATTAATTATACACTAGAAGAATTTTTATATATTTTCGGTGCAAGAATACAATCACAGACAGTAAAAGAAAGCACAATTTATGATAAATTTTGCCATTTCGAAACACTGATGGCCATGTATATGACGAGATATTCATCGTTAAATCGCTCTGTAGCGAGTGTTATTAAAAATGGTTAAAGATTATAAGAATGTATCGAATTCGGTACTACTAACGTCTTCAGAAAAAAATCTCAAAGTGATTTAATTTGATGTTGTATTTTAAATTGTGTGTTTTTTAACACAACCATCGTGGCTGATGGCTATTTCCGGCACTAAAGATCTAAAGACTTTCTAACTTTTACGAGTTAAATCGTCACAAGAGTTAACGGTAAAGCGTAGTGACGTATGTATCAAAGCGTTTAATCTGTGGCTATTTTGTGGCTGGAATATCCTCCTCCACGTTTGCCATCTTTTAAAATACCAGAAAAAAATAAGTTTGTCTTCAAAGTAGACACGGAATTAAAATTATTTTATAATCACATTTAAATTTCCAGCATTCCAAATATTTTTTTTAAAATCTATACCTGCAATCCTATCAAAGGATGAACCCGATACGGTGTTGCGCTTTTCGCGTAAACATTGCTGGCAGTGAAATTCATTGAACTATGTCTGCGAGAGAAAGTCGTGTGGTGGAATAGACAGAAAAAAGAGAAAGAAAGAAAGAAGAAATCGCTCCACTAGGAATAGTCCGCTGAAGGAAGAGAAGAGAGCTGTCTGCTGCTGCTTTTTTTCCTCTTCGTTCTCTCTTGCTCTGTATCCTTGTGAATGGAATCCCTGAGTGCAGGAAGGAAACAGTAGTTCCCTCTGCTGTAGCTAGGTCAAGGTTACGAGGATGTGTAGTAAGGAAAGCGAGAGACAGAAAACACCAGCTCTCAGTCGATATCGGCTGCTGGACAGCGATCACCACCCCAACAAACCGACCGAATCACACATACGTCCACTCACGTGACCACTTTCTCTCTATTTTTGGTTGACCAAGAACATTTTGCTTTGCTTTCTTCTGTCTCTTTCTCTCTCTCTCTCTTTTGGGATTTTGTTTTCTTCTGTTAGGATCTAGAGGACAGAAAAAATAGTTCTGTGTTCTGTTCCGCGGACGCTTTCTTTTGGAAACAAACGCACGTGATGTCTTACCGCAGTCGCGTGCCTGCGGATTAAGATGGTCAACTAGGTAAACAGTAAACATTTGCGAAAGGATTTTGGTGCTTGCTCCATCTTTGATATCTCGTTTAAAATTAGTTGCAACGCAGATATTACGAAAGGTAAAACCGTTACTATAGTTTAGACAATGCAGTTGTCGAGGGGAAGAGAGCATCTGAAGAACTGTGCAGGATTTTTTAGCCACCTCTTCGTATATAATTATAATGTATCATGCTTTTATGCTCGATTTAATTACTCTTAATAAGAGTATACATAAGGCTAATGACCGATATATTGTATTTGCTTGCTATTCTGTTGATTGATAGTTACGTAATACAATAGACTGTATTGCAATGAAGGGCATTCCAATATACCGTTCATTTAACAGTAGTCTCTTATTGTGTTTCGTGAAAAGTCACGTTTTCGTAATCATACCTACTTCGTTTTGTTTATTTAATTGATGGAATTTTTATGAGCATGCGAGTGTAGAAATTTAACCGAAAGATTAAAATACTGCATCACAATACAAATTTTGGGAGTGTTGTTGTCGATTCTGATTCTTAAAGTTTGCAATGATATTGTAGTAAACTCGTGACATTGTCCATTGTTTAGGGATGACAATTGAAAGCGACAATATCTTTCGATTTGTTATCTTTCCGTTCGAATATTTTAAAGAAAGCATTTTATTTTCAAAAATAAACCTAAAGTTAAACATAGACAGAACTAATTGTTAGAACAAATTCGAAATATAATAACAATATTTTATGTTTATTTACTATTTGTAACATATAAATTTTCCTCCCCGGGGATTTTCTTAAATATATGGATTCGAAGAATTTAGATTTCTGTTACGAAAACTAAATTCTTAGAATCCACTACCTACCTATCTATCCATAAACCTACTTTTTACCTAGAATTTTACTATTTAACTTTTTGCTACATTCTGAATAAAAATGGATTTAAGAGGTGGTCTATGGTCTTCTTTCATTTTTAACTAAACGATTGTAGAAGAATTCAAAAGACGTGCAGAAAACCAGATTTTGAGCCATAAATCATCCAATGATTATTTGATCTTAAATCTTATGCAAAACTTCAATCGACCATTCACAGGAAATTTCTAGAAAGCCGTCTAACCCAAGAATGCGCCCCTTATTGCTAACAACACAATTTGATACCTTCTGTGTGCTCACACACGGAGGCTATAAAACCGCTCCCAAAAATACCTTTGTCCCATTGTGTTCTCGGGCACATTCCACCAAGATATTATTCGCCAAAAACTCTTACCTACCAAGCCGCAAATGAATTAGCTCCCGCGTTTGGGAAATAATGTGCGCAGCCGGGGTATTTCCAAAAGGGTAAACAGAGGACCCGCAAAAACCTTTCCAAAATAATCGCAAAGGTCATCCAGCCCAAATGGACGACCCTGACCTCTGTCTGCTGCCACGATAGATGCTTGCCCCTTTCAGAGCGATATTCCGGCGTCTAGGGTAAGAAAGTACGGCTCGTTGTAAAAGAATGAGTTTGTTCCTGTCCAACTTCTCAGCTCCTTGTTATCTTTTATATTTCTTTTTTATTTTTGGGAGCACCTGGAACCTTGAGGACTGGGGGAGGGGGTTTCCGAGGCGACAAGCTGGTCTATTCTCTTGGAGCATTTCCTCTACAATAAACATTCGTTCGGGAAAGGGTGGCTCCATGAAATTATGAAAAAGAATCTTTTCAGGTCTTTGGGTCTGTCTGAAGTAAGGGGATGGATGATATGGGGATAAGCTAAATGTAAGTTATTTTAGTTGGTGATGCAAATTTTTGATTTTAATAGCAATCTTACGCTTATTTCTAATTAATAGCAATCTTACTGACGCTGTGAAGTTAAACTACGTCTGAAGTATATTATTTTCGAATATATATGAGATCTGATACAATGATTTCAGATATTATTCTCAAGATTATTAATACTAATTAAAAATTTCCTATTTAAAAATAATATTAGAGAATTTAATAATAAATATCAGAGAAAAGAGAATTTAATAATAAATACCAGAGAAAAGTGAATTTAATAATAAATATAAGAGAAAAGGGAATTTGATAATAAATACTAGTGGCGAGAGTTAATATAATAATAAATATCTGTGACTTAGCGAGAATAAGTGGCTCTCGGGGCATACTATGGTTTTTTCGCTTCCAGTGTTTAGTAAGGGAAACTGTGACTGTTGCATTTTAACTCTTTCCCCCCCCCCCCCGACTTATCATAATTGGCATTTAAAGCAT
The DNA here is from genome assembly GCA_013235015.1 of Araneus ventricosus. Classification (NCBI taxonomy): domain Eukaryota; kingdom Metazoa; phylum Arthropoda; class Arachnida; order Araneae; family Araneidae; genus Araneus; species Araneus ventricosus. Next base: position 990,711 of record BGPR01000077.1, read on the forward strand.
GGCATCCACGAAGGCGGCCTCCCGGTGCGTCTCCACACCTTGAAATTTTCCGTCTCTACGCCACTGGCTATAATTTGCAGACTGCTTTGTATGGCGGTTTTTATTCACTTGAATGTTTTAAAAAAACAACCTGTTTTAGAACTGCATTAATTTTATCCTTGCGTATCAGCGGTAATATTTTTTATACTTTGAAAATTTCTCGTATAATTTATTAAAATTTTTGAAAATTTTCAAAAATATGAAATTTGGTTGCATTGTATTAATTTTAAGCAGGGCATTTCTCTGTTTTGCTGGTGATATCCATGGATTTTTATTAAGTTTCTGTCGAGTCATGATGTATTCGCTAGTATGTATCGCCGCCTATCAACTTTTTTACGATTATTCAACCAGGTTCAAGTGGTGAACTGCGAATTTTTTTTTGTCTGCTATGAAATGAATAAGTTTACATTTATTGTGCCTCGATGCTTTCCGATTTGAAAGTTAGCGATAGTTTAAAATAAATAAGATTTTGTTCTTGATAATTTTATCTGCGCCAGCATCCGATCTTGATCGATGAGCATCTGATATTTTTGCCCCTTACATCTAATTTAAATACTCTAATAATTCGCATCTAATTCTCATCTAATAATACATCTAATAACTCGCTCTCTTCTTTATCTAACTTGATCGAAACAAAAGCCAAAGCTACTGAATTTGTAAGCGATCATTTCATTCTTAGTTCAGTGACGGGATACTAAACAATTCCAAGAACTCTCCTAATGTCAACGACACTGTCGAGCGAGAAATCTCCATGTGTGTCCTTTTTCAGATCCAACCCCACCAATGCCAAAAAAAAATCGTCTGAGTTATTTCAGGTAGTTCGGAATCATTTGAGGGCGACCCCCTACCCCGCGAACTCTGAGACAATCCCTTGTACCCTGACCACAATCCCCGCCCACTTTAACTACTGTCACAAAACCCTCAACATGATTCCCTTGCAAGTTCACTGTTAACCGAGAAAGATTCGATCATTGACCATTCCGAACAATTTTCGAAGCGGGAGGGGGGATAGTGGATGATTGAATGGCGGTGGTCGTCCCCTTCACACCTGTTCACTATCCAAACTGCCAAGTTCCCAATAGTTTTGGGAACTTACTCCCCCACTCCCCTGTTTCCTGATCGTTTTTCTGCCCTATTCTTGCTCCCAGTGTTCTTTTGTTCAAATTTTTCATTCTTTTTTTTTTCTTTCTCTCTCCTTTGAATAATCGTCTGCATCGGTTACGCTGCCCACTATGACATGTTTCACTCTCAGCTAAATATGAAAGCGCCTTTTGTCAGTAATTTTTTTCATTCAGGGCAGACGATTTTTGAAGTGCAATTGTTGTTCGAGAACGATTGTATCTCGAATTCTTTTTTGATCCTTGTGAGAAATTTGGAGATTACGTTTAAAATTATTGCGACTGAAAATTAGTTCTGTACCTTTTTTTTTATTTTGCAACTGACTGGGAGTTATTTTGTATAGTATGTTTTTAATTCGTTTAATTTGCATTTTTTTTTTCTTGTTTTTCCATATTCTAATTTTGGTAAATCCATATTCTTCGCAATTTATTTGGAATATTCTTATTTTTTAACAGTATTTTAGATAAATCTTGGATTTAGACTTATATATGTCATTTGATAACATCTTATTTTATAATATCTTATTTGATAATGAAAATGCGGCTAACTTTTAATTGCTTTTTGCAACATACTTAAACGCGCCGCGTTTCCATTGTTTTATCTTTTTGTTTTCGTTTTTGAGAAACATGGTAACTGTGAACAGATTATTATCATTTTTTTTTTTTTTTATCTTGCATCCAACAGTAACGCTTGTTTCTCATTCATCAAGTAATGAGATAATATAAAATAAAATAATAAGAAACTGAAAAAAATCTTGCTCCATGAAATTTTTTTTAAATGTTTGTTCCTTCGTTTGCAATTTTGTAAATCAATATACAAGCATATTCTGCGTTAACTTCTGAAATATGGATTTCTGAACAAAAAGCAGGTAGGAGACCCAAGAAAACGTAACGTTTTGGTTGGAACTATAACGAAAATAATGCTGCACACAACGGCTGTTGTGATGAACGCCTATATAGTTGTATATAAAATAGTAAAAATGAAATTGGACTGAATTTGAATAACAATAGCATGCGTTGTATCCAGAACTGAAAAGGTTGTACATTTAAAAATTCGATTGATACGGTGCCTCTGTGAGAAGATAAAAATCTAGGAATGATTATATGTAAAACACCTGCTCGGGCAGGTTGCGCTTTACTGTCGCTAGCTCGCAGATGGAACTAGATGGTGATTATCAGCGTTTATGTCTCGAAGGTGTTTATTATAATAAAATATTAAAAATATCTCAAATGAAGGGTTTTAATCAATTTTATATACATATACTTCTAGTTATCGCAAATTATTATACTTCTAGTTTCAGATCGAAATCGTATACATAGATGGGTCTTTTCTAATTTGCATGGTTTTAAACATTTTGCTGAAGAACTAAAATGAATTACGAAAATGGGTCAGGTTCAGTCAGCGCATTAAAATGAAAATTTTTTCGCGATATTCCAGACCATGAATTTAAGTAATCCGTTCTTATTTCCATGTGTTGCTGCGCGTTTACAACGCAAATTTGTAACTGACGATATTGATAGATGAATTTTTGAGTGGATGCCGATTTTACTTCGCAAATTATGCCCATCTAGGTCGAAAGAAAATATTATCCCAGGTTTCCTGCGTTAATTAATTTAATCCACCGTTGTCCTCATGCAGATACAGCTGTCGTAATTTTTTTCAATACTGCGCGCCAATTTTGTCGCTCCAATTCTCAGAAAAAGGGCGTCGATTATACCTGTGACAAATTGAACACCTATCTCATGGAATTAACGCCACTTGATTGTTTATCCTCAACCCTTTCCTTCCCCACTTAATGACACTCGTCCACCATCATTGGCTCTCTGCGTCGACCAATCGTCGCTCGGGCTTTTGAGAAAGCGAAACCGGTGCTCGCTGCTGCAGTTTTTTTGTTTGAAAATTCCCTCGCTCCCGTAATGGCCGTAGAGCAGCGCCAAACGAGAGTCACTCACCCCCGCACGGTTCGTCTGCATGCATTGGACATGCGCTGGCTTTTTTCCGACTCCCCCACTAGACAATAGATGGCGGTCTCAGTCCACAATCCATAAAGGTGTCAGCTTGTCATAACTGCCTCGCATAGGAAAAGAGGCACACCTCCAAGTCGGTAATCGGCTGGTGGCTTCAGTGGCGGCAACTATGCGCTGCTCGTCGAATGAGAAGGAAGAACGGATTACCGACCGAGCCGCACCAAGCGATTTTTAATTGAGCCGCCCGCTCTAATTACTTATTATTTAAGTTTGGAAACACGAGTGTTTGTGATTGGATTGTTGTTGAGAAACGGAAGAATTTATTTTGTACGCTCGTTGAAATATTCGTTTACTTACTTTCTGGTGTGGAGATGGATTATTTTTAGGGGTTTTTTTTTTTATCTTATAAAGAAGAAGAAGAAAGTGATTCTTTATTTTTGATTCGTCACCCTTTTTGATACTGCTTGCTGGATTGTTTGTTGATGTTATTTCAAAGTTGTTCTTCTTGCCTTTTTGGAGTTTGAAAATGCTGTGCGTGCGTGGTGCGGCTTTGCATCAACCGGTAAGTGATGCTTCATTTTTTTTGTTAATCCGACAAGCGACTTACGATTTTTTTAAATGTTACTTCGAAAGCGGGCCGAAAACATTTGCACTGTTTTTTTGTACGAATGATTAAAATCAAAGTAATAAGTTTAATTAAAAAATTTTAAAAGATTTAAAATTCAAATTTTAAATTTAATTTTTAAATAAAAAATACCGAATTAAAAATAAAAGTTTGGGTTACACGATCGATTTAGCGGTCATTTACAAATATTTTCTTTAACTAATAAAACTTAATCAAATTTTCTTAGAAATGCCATATGTTTTTGTGTTTTAAAATCTAAAGTGCAAATTTTCTAATTTATTTAGTTTTTAATTATTTTTTTCAAATTGTACGAAATGGTTTTAATAAGGGTTACTTGTGTTTAACTCATGGTATGGAGTTTGGTGTGGATAGCTTAAAATTTACTCCAATATACGGAACCATCATGAAAATAAATCGAATGCAAATGAATTCTAAATTAATTTTCAACCGAAACAACGAAAATTTTTGTCTAATGTCGAAACCGAAAAATCGCCCAATCAGAAAACTTTTTTTGTGTGTGCTTGTTTTCTCATGATCAGTTTCATCTTCTTTATAAGTTATTGCCCGATCTATACATATTTTCTTATGGACAAAATTTAATTTATCGTTGAAACTGACTCATCCTGCAACGGGAATCCGTCAATGCCGGATCCGAGAGTTTGCCAGGACAGGTGAACTTATATGTCGGTAACTTATTTAAATCTAATACTCGATACTATCGACATTTATTCCAGAATGAGAAATTTGTTAACTATGTTTTCATTTAACCAGGTGAGACGAAGTTAAATAAACAATATTATGAGTAGTTTATAAAGTTATTGTCTAAATTATTTCATTTGTCACAAAAACTAATTTTCACAAATCTTAAGATCGTATGTTTGAGAATTTCTTGATGGATTTATAACATTTTCTCGCATATTGGATCCCCAAGAAGGCTATAACTACTGTACAGTTAAAGAAATTTCGTACCAATATGCATGAATTGCTGGACAAGTTTGCGTCGTGTTATTGTCCCGTGAAGTTGTCTCAGCGTGCTGTTGTCCGCAAGTTCATATTTCTACTTTCTAAATAAAAGGCCAATTTCTTAGTTCCCAGCAGGAAACAGAATGGGGATGATTTTGGATGGATATTTTTATTATCTCATACGGTTAAATGTATGGCTTGAATCAGGGCTTCGTGAACTTTCTTCACTGGTGGCTCCTATTTTAATGAAAAAAATTTTATGACCCCACTTCCGACTGAAAAAGTCTATCGCGAGCCCAGAGGTGAAAGTAATATCGAAAATTAAGCCTTTGTGGGGATGATAAATAGAAAGAATTTCACTCTGAAACAATTATTCAGCGAAGTTTGTTACTTTTGATTAGAAATATTAAAGAATCAGAAACACGATGGGGCTGTAAGATTACCCGCCACCCTGATATTCTTCTAAGCGACCCCATATGGGGTTAATCCACATTTGAGAAGCTTTGGTTCAAAGTGCCTTTGTTTTGATATCGCTGTTTAAACGCTCGCCCGAGATTTTATTACACAGGTATGAAAATATATCGCAGAGTTCTCTTTAAAAATTAGGAATAAATTCTGAAAGAATTTTCGCCTTATAAATGTTACATGAGAAAATTTAGTACTACACTGAATTATATAAAAGTTTTTCACGGACTAATAGTTACGAGTAGGTGATTTCTAAGTAGAAATGTGCGATGGAGACCCTTATTAACTGTTAGAATGAAAGCTTACGAGTATTTCTTTGCATATGGAATTAAAAAACATATTCCGTATTACTATGGTTGTTTGTACAGGAAAAGTCATAGCATACTATTTTTAAAGTAAAAATACATGCTTCAGATCTGTAAACCTCAATAAATTCCAATTTAAATTAACTTCTATTTATTTAATTTAATGATAAGGGCAATTCAAAATAAGACATGTAGGCGCGTGATACGCCTTAACGAACGAAATTCCGTAGATTAAATGGCGTTACCATATCTGTAAAATGAAAAAATATTGAAATATTTTAAACAGCTTTTGTAATCTGGTATTTCTTTTTTAAAATATATGCCGTAAGAAGTAACATTTCGTTATTTTAATAATCTAAAATTCGATATCGACTTTATAATAATTCCCTCACGATTTCGTCTTCAGCGATTATTAAATACTTTAAAGTTTTAAATGCCGAGAATTTTAAATAGTTCTTAACTTTTAGAAAATATAACAGTTCCTTGAATTTTTTTTAAAGTTTTGAATTTGAGAAAGTTAATAAGAACATGAATGTAAGATTAAAGGTTTGCTTGCAACAAAACCAATTAAAAGCGTGCATACTATTTAATATCTCTCTCAATAGACTTTGCAATTGCAATTAAACGTCCAATTTACTGATGATTCAGTATAAATTTTCTTATAAAAAATGTTCACATGAAATACCTTATTGTAATTCACCATATAAAGACGCTTTTATAATTCGTAAAATATTTTTTAGTTATGAAATAGTTTGCCATAACCAAAATTATCGATAATCAGAGTTTGGGAAAACCCACATTATCTAAAGGAAAAAAAAAAAAAAATCGACATAGGTGTCATAAAATGTTAAAATTGTCTTCCCAGAAATACTGTATAAAACTTACTAATAAAATCTCAAAAATTCTTTAAATTAATGCAGTTGTTAAAATATTGCATTACTCTGAATTTTATAATGAAAGTTTTAAAAAAAAGGGATCCTTTAATCTACCTAATCTTGACCTAATTTATCATTTTTCTTACCCATTATTAACCCTCCTGCGTCAGGAAACGTAGAAATCGCATCTTAATATTTCATACAGTTTCGCGGGCTACACCATTAAAACGTCGCCTAAGGAATACTTCATTGCTATTCACTAGCATTGCGAATAAATAGCGATTTAAAAAAAACCGCGATTTTTTACAACATATGTAAAAAAAATCCCCCACGGTTGGGGTTTTAATTTTGTCTAAATTTTCTTCAGTAATCGAAAAATCAAATATTACTTGCGAAAATAGCGATTTAATCGCAACCATAAAAGTTATGATAGATTATACTAACACATTTATGCCCAATTTATGGAAACTCATGTCGCAAATTTTTGATATGAAAATCGTCCTGAAAACAGGAAAGTCTAGACGTATCCAGTTCCATTATGACGCGTTACTTTACTGTTATTTCTCCGCTTCATAATTTGTTTGACGTCGGATTCTTGCGTCATACTTGAGACGAAACGCCAGAATTTAATATCCCTTGAATTGGATTGCAAAACTCATAAAAGTTGTTGATAATTAATTCATCGTTCATTAATTAAGTCAAAACTTAGTTGCGAGAAAAATTTCGACTTCGTAGTTTTTTAAAAGTAGTGCTTTTCCAAAGTGCATGAAACCAAGTTTAATGGCACTATAAGCTGTTAGATTTCAAGTAACATTTCCCGAATATTCCTTCTATAATTTGGCTAATCGAAGTTTATTAATTAAAATTTGTCCGGAAACGAAATTTCAACTGCGTTCAATTGATCTTTAAAATTTGATCTGTAGCTTAGTTTGAAAATTTTGTAATATTGAAATCTTTTGTCGCGTTTTGTGAATATAATAAAATGTTGCCAGAAAATTAATATCATGTTCAGGATTCGAAATTCTAAACCAATTCGAAGATCAAACAATGCTTTAGAAAATTGTTACATAGCTTAATGATGCATGCATAATTTATGTGTTACAGAATTTAATTTAAATAGATAACGCAATAATAATTTATTTTAAATGAACTTAGCAGTAAAGACCGATTATTTTAAACGTGAGTTGCACTGAAATTTAACTCTTCCGTTTCGTTGAGTTGTATTCTTGTAGTGCTTTCGTCCATAACATTTTTTCTTTCTTTTAAGTATCGACGTCCTAGAAAATCTCTAAAATCTTATATCTAGATTTTTTCGCTTAGATTTCTGTCAGTTTTACTTAATTCTTAAAACTTCTTTACATTCGCTTTTAAGAGTATTCCGAAATTTCATAAAATTCCATACAGTAATTTCGCTGACTAAAGTATAACTAAATGTCATCAATTTCGTAAAAGAATGTCCTCTTTTGATGTGGTAACGACGATTAATTAAGGTATTTGTATTTAGTTATATGTTTCTTCAATTAGTTCAGTCAGTTATATGTTTCTTCAGTTAGACAGTTAATTAAGAAAAGTTCTTCATTATCACTTTACCCACAATTTGTAATTACCATTTGTAATACGGTATTTTTTCTTTGCAAAAATACTGTCAAAGGAAAAATGCGTTTTCAGAACGCTCGTCGCATTGTGACCCAAGGCTTCGAGCAAATCTTTCTCAAGTTTTGCTCTTGGAGGCGTGAGAATTTTGCAGCGACCAATTAAATATCAGATGTGATTCTGTCGCGGTTTTAATTGGCTGCGAGAAAAAAATATTTAACTTGACCATTATATTTTAATATACTTTATTAGGATTGTTGACATGATATCGATTCAAAGCAAAAAACATGAGTTTGTATCTCAGATGTGCTGTTCTTTTACAGTTCGATCAAAACAATCGTCATTTACAAAAAGCTTACCTTAGAATCTTTAAATGCCTGTTATTCAGCGCATATTCAACAAATAATATGCAAGAGAAATAAATCTTCCTTATTTTGTTACCTGTTTGCTATTTTAACCGATGGTACAAATTTTACTAAGCATACAAGTAACTAAACACTTAACTTCTCTCATGTGAGTCAATTCGCTACTTCATGTTTATTCATTTAATAACTATTTGACGTGGAAAGTTAGTCTTGTTATATGTGAATGATATGACGTAAATTATAGAATAAGAGTCTTTGAGGACTCAAACGACCGATCATTGAATTCAACCAAACAACTTTTCACTTTTTCCTTGACGCTATAAAGCATGGCAAACAGAGAGTTTGATTCACCTCTGAATGGGCGATGATACCCTTCCAACAGGTGTGTCTTGAAAAAATTCTTTGTGTCCTGATATAAAGATTATGTGTAAATAGTAGTTTTGAATTCCCGCTGAATAATTATTTTGAAGAAAACCGTTTCTCTTTTCAGTCGCGAGCTTTTAGTAATGCGTTGTTTCGAACGAAGTGTAATAGAAATCTCATGCAAAATGTAAGCTTAATTAAATTTTTAAATCTTCAATATACCCTTAATCGTGGGGCAGCAGCTGAATATATCCTAACAATGATATCCTTTGTTATAAACATATTAAACTATTTATATAGAACAGGGCGCCCTAAGCACTTTGTTCACCCTGCAGTTATTATACGAACGAAAATAAAGTAGAAAATTAAATAAAAAATCAAAGAAATGTAAGCGTCCAGTTACTTGGTGTGTTTGGTAACATTTTTACTTCACGTTAAAATATATGACAGTTAAGAAAATAAGGAAGATTTATTTACCGGCGCATTATGCGCACGGGAATACACCTTGCATTACAAGTTCTAGATTATCCTTTGAAATGTTTATTATTTTGATATAACTGTCAAAGCAAAGTATGCCACATCGAAACTGATGTACAAACATTTTTCTTTGTAGTGAACCCATAACGTGATGGTAATTCTTAAATATTAAATAATAATAGTTAGCATAAACATCTTTCCTTACAAACGTTTAAGCATCCGACAGAATCGCATTTCGCATTCGAGTGGCACTCTTTTACGCTGTCAAAACTGTCACTACTAACTACAAATTTTTGGAAAAATTTGTTCGAAACCTTAGCTCTCAATTTGACAAGCGGTTTGAAAACTCATTCTGGCTTTGATAATAATTTATGATTAAAAAAAAGTGGATAAAATAATTTGACGCATAATTCAAAAATTACGTTAAATTATTTGATTAATTAGATTTTCTATAGCTTGTGAATGAAACTGGGGATATTTTATTCTCGTATATATAAATAGTGAGCTCTGTAATAAATGAAACCTTCTACTGGCTGAGATTCCTTAAACACTTAACAGTAATCGTTAGTTAATGCTAAAATCGTAATTGATGATTCAAATAATAAGCGATTTGGAGAAACTTCTGAATTCAAAATTTTCTCTGCAAATACGTGCGATTCGAATTCAGTTTTTGTGTAGAGTTTGAAGTTTTACAGATGAATTGTCAAGTCAATTAAATATTTATCATTCGGCATAGTAGGATCGTTTGCCTTATCATTCATTCTTTCCAGATCAAAATAAAAATATGGATTATAATTTCCTGTAAAACAGATGAAGACTGTTATCATGACAGTCATCTTTTAAGATTTCTTCCTTACCTGCAAAACCGTTAAAAGACTTTCTGTTTTCTGCTTATTCATTGTAATGATTTTCACATTGTAAGACAGATAACGTTTTTCAAAACATGTATCACCTTTCAAACATAAGAAATTACTATTTTAAAATATTCTCTGGACGAATAGCAAAATTGCTTATTACTGAACACTCGGTGCAGTAATTTCACACTGTGAGACAGGTAATATTTTGCAAAACATAAGACATAAATAATTTGAAAACATTATGTAGACGAACAAATGCGCGATTGTGGGAAAGCCATCTTACTATTTCTAGTAAACTTAAAACGGATGGACGACGTATTCCGTAGGTGAAGAGATACAATTTTGTTGAAATGCCAGAACTTCATAACTTTGGAGAAAGCACGATGGAGTTAACCACATTTTGATATAAGATTCTATAATAAAAGAATGGCGTTATTATATCTATATAAATTATATAAATTTCTGTTCTTAATTTCCAAGCTTATGGAATACATTTTGTAGCGAAGGTTACGCTTGAAATAATTGGTGAATGTCAGCTGGTTGAGCTGAAGATTTTTCGGAAGATTTTTACCATTAAAATTCATATTTATTTCTCAGTGCTTTGAATAGGAGAAAAATACTGAATTATTTACAATACCGCTTGCTGTTTTTTATCTTTAAAATTATCTTATTATTGACTTTTTTTTCAATGAAGCGTATAGCATATCTAAAAGTTCTAACTGGAGGTTAAATAGTGATGCCTGTTAATTTAATTTATTCATCTTTCTTTAAATATAATCATGCTCATATTGAAAGCAGAAATTTAAAAGATGGAAATTTAATGGTTTTAAACGAGTCCTTTTTTGAAGTGATTGCGAATGCTTTTTGCAGAAGTGAAAAAATATCACATTTCCTTAAAGAGCAGTCTTTGACTAATTATTTTAATATAAAGTATTTGAAAGAAAATCTTCTTCTAACAAAGTTTTGAGCAATATAGTTTATGGTTTTATATTCGCTTCAGGTCACAATTAGTTAGTAAAATTTAAGGTATGCATGGGCATTTTGCTAATAGTTAACGCATAATAAGATGTGAATTTTTAATTTTTTTCTGAAATGTCGCTTAGTCTCCTTTTAGTCAAAACTTTTTCTAGTAATCCTTTAACTTAATTTTTTCTTAAACCATAAATTAGACTTGCTGAATTCACAGAATTTTTAGATTTAATAGTCTTTAAAAGTTGATAATCGCTTCTCGATAACTTTAGAAATCAAACATCTTTCGCTTGGCTTACTTGAAGTCTCCTTTTCCGCCTACTTTCCATTTATTTTAGCATGAAATTGAACCATGATTTACTCATTCATTACTATAATTTCTTCTCCTTTCGCATGTTGGCAAACATTTTTGCTTGAGAATGTAAGAACGAAATTCACCATTTTTGCGTCAGTCATTTTTGCATTTATCAGCATGCGCATGGCCACTGCATCCAGTAGGAGTTATCCTATGTCATCAGAATCGGAGAAAAATAACCTGACAATCAAACTAGCTCCACTGAATAGATAGTTTTTTTTAGAGTGTAAAAATCGTTTTCTTCGGATAATAGTTTCCGAAATTTTTGACAGAAAGCATCGAAGATACGAAGTCAAATCATCAATAGAAAAGATTATTTTCAGTTCTTGTAGATGATTGATTTTAATGATGACAATATAGATTATTTGATTCTCTAACAATTCGCAAAATCAATTTTGCCCACACTTTGCCAATGACATCATTATGTAAAAGAGACGAGAATGTCGAGGAGAACTCTTCCGATTATTTCACTGATTTATCGCTTTTTATTCAAACCTTGAAAACAATTTCCGAATATTTTCTTTTATTTTGCAACATCATGGTTTAGTCAGTGAGGCTCAATAATGGATCCAAGAACACTCATAATCCATTATTGAACCATTATTTATTAACTTTACCTTAGGAGTGAAAATGTGTAATTTTTACTTAACTTAAAGATTTCATCAATATAAAAATAGAAATAAAACGATATCGATCTTTAAGGATATAAAACAAACATTAACTCAACTTATAACCGCATATATTTCGCATTAGCTTGATGGAACCAGTTGCGGCCGGAAACGGATGAAACCTATACTTATGTAACAACCTTGTGGTTTTAGTAATTGATCTCTTACTAACTTTTATATTTCCTCGATAATGCTATGCTATTATTTTCTAGGTATCTTCCTCATTTTAGACCATTAGTTTCAACATTTTAAAATAGTTTCAATTACGAGTATTTCCCATACCTTCATGTCTCAGTGTGCGCCCCGGTTCTCCTGAGAGCCGTCCGTATACTTCAGCCCTTACCGGAGCAAGGGCGCAATTCGCAACCATCGTGTTCAACAAAGACAGTTGAAGTATGAGAAAAGCCACATTCTTACCATTACGCCGAGTTAAATTGTCCTGGATACGAATCCAATGTATTTGAAAGTAATTACTATCTTTGAACAGATTTAAATTTTAAGCAACAATAATTAATACTTTTTATTATAAAACTTAATGTTTAAAACGAAAGTAGTTTAATTTCAGGAAGGGCTTCCTGTAGTTCTTAAAAGAGTAGTACATCGTTCAGTGGCGATGCGGTCGCTCATAGCTTTCTACGTGTCGTCAACTTCAGTGGCGTATTTTGACAATATGAGACACCAGGCGCAAAATTGTTTTGTGGCCTTTACTTTACCAATGTCGTAAATTCGCAGACGGTTTAACACTGCGATGTATGTCGAATAGATTTTGAGGCCCCCTCAGAGTCTCTAGGTACGAGGCGAGCGCCTCTAGCGCCTGTGCGAAAAACCGCCACTGGTCAACTTGTGTTGTCACAGGCTGTAGTTAATTTTGTACAGTTGTATTCACACTACACAGCGTGCTTAGTTTGTTCTCTAGATATTACAGTATGCTTGTTATAGTAAGCGAAAAATGTTGTCCATATGTACTGTAATACATTCTCCTAACAGAATTTAACGATCATTGATATACAATTCTCTCTGATAAAATAATTACATTTTTCACGAAGGGAAATTCGACTAATTATATTAGGTGCTTGTCGTGGAAACTTCTATAATTTTTTTGGGAAAGTTGGCTTTATATTTTCGAAGAATGATTTTCATTAAGTGCAATCATATTTCGTTCATTGTCTCTTGATGTGGCATTTTTTTATATAAAAAACCCCAGTGAATAGCACTTGTTTGATTTTGAGATAACATTTCTAAGTTTGTTTGGAACCAACGAAGGTCGGCTCTATGTTTCCAAAACATGGTTCTCATTACGCGCAATGAGGGTCGTTGGTTTATTATCTCTCGATTCGGTGTGTATTTTATAAATGAAACTGCAAAATAATTATATTGAAATTTTAATGTACTTCAGATATATCATATTATAATTTGATTTGTATGACAGGTCACTCCTGTAACTTCCATCATAATATTTCAAAAATCTAAGGTAGTATTTGAAAATCTAAATAATCTGACTATTCGCCATTAGGTAATTGTTAATCAAGATTATTCAAAGTAATAATCGCGGTGGAATCATCTATAAGCATAACACTTCGACTTCGCCAATTTCAGGTACAAAATTACCCTGATAACTGAATGTGTATATCGAATATTTACTTTCTGTTTTCCGAAATGCTACTTTTAACCCTAAACTTAATGAGTTCTTTAATCTCCCATTGAGATGATGCATTCTGGTATGAAATTTTATTTTTTTAAACTTTTATAAGACCGTGGTAAGAATACTTACCACCAAATTCATTAATTTTAAAATGCATTTTTTAAGGTCGGCATAAGTTCTCGCCAGCGCTTTCGATGAAACAAAAATCGATATGTTCCAGTTTCTTTTCTCAGACCATAACGAAGTGTCTGGACTTGCTAATTAATTATTAATTAGCAAAATTAATTAACAAAAAATTAATGTTCATCAAATAAACTAAATGAATTTCTTTTCTTAAATGAATCTCAATCCCAAAGCCATTTTACTAGAAAAAAATGGCCCTTTAAAGGATTAACTAGACCCGTTAGAGAATTGAAGGTTGTCTCGGATATTTAAGCTCGACAAAGCGATTACTGTCCTTTAAGTTTTTATTAATAACTAAATTAGAATTTTCAATATCAAAAATTCTATGATTCGACGCACAAGTTAGATTCGTTATTGCATGTTAGAGTTATAAAAATGCAACAACCGAGATTTGTTGGTCGTATATTTCAGTATATCTTCAGTAATCAAATTGAGCAGTTTGTTCGCTGAGGAATAGATTACAGATGTTTTTAGAATTTACTAGTGCAGATTTATAAAAGCTTAAAGATGTTAAGATTTTCGTTTCTGTCACTGAAGCTAGAGGCCCATTGCATATTTTAAATTTCGTGTTTTATATTTTGTGTTCAAAATCCAGCTTTTCTGCATTCTGTTGTTCCGATACTGCTACTTATATGGGTGACGGTCTTAAAGCATTTTTATTATGTGTTGGAGAAAACAACAAACAGAGGCCAAATCCAGGATTCGGGTCGGGGGGGGGGGGGGAGGTTATAAAAATTCCGTATCGTCGTGACGAATGTCAAACCTCATGGCTTATGTAAACCAAAACACTTTGACTTTACAGGCTTTACTCACCTAACAATAAGAATCATAAAGAATAATACAATACTTTCGATATTTTAATAAAAAAATACAATGAAATAACTATCCAAAAAATGTTTTCGACCGCTTCAACGCTACAAGTACAAGTGGAATGAATAGAAAAATAGGAAAATTTTCGAACCTGTCAAGCCAGAAAGCAATGTTGTCACGTTTTTATTATTTTTTTTTAAAGGAAATTAAGAACAAACAGTTGAAATGATTTTAAATAAAATAACGAATTCTGGTCCCCCCCGGGGGGGGCCGCCCACAGCTCCATAGCTCCTCCCTGGATTTGCCACTGACAGCAAAAGTTTAAAATGTTGATCTTGCGTCCCAATAATCTAACATCCATACGCGACATTTTCTTTCAATGTCGACAATTGTATTCTTATGACTTGTTTAGCGTCATTATGCATTTAAGAAAACTGTTTGGAATTCAAATGCATTGTGCTTCATAAAGGGCAATAGCATTTGTAAACTGCAGAAAGCGCTTAGCGCAAAACATACAATTGTTACTAGTTTCATTCTTCAAGTCTTGTGTGAAATATCGTTTACAAAATAGTGCTCTTCAACTGAGTTTAGATATGCTTATTTAGTCTAGAATATATTGTGAATAGATTCCACATCTAAACTGAAATTTCAGTAAATTTGTATGAAATACTATCTGTACAATACTGTTTTTTGTAAATAATTTTTTCACAGAAATTGAGATATTATCTGAAGAAATTCTGCATTTTTTCCGACGAAAGAACTCATGTGTAATTATTTGTGGCTCAGAAATAATGAAATCTGTATTGAATATTTTTGAACTGAAAAGATTTAAAAATAAGAATTATTTCTATGATTCCTTAGCAACACCTAAAAAGTTTCCAAGGTTTTTTTGTCAAATCATTTTCATATCCACAAATGAAATGGCTATGAAATTATTTTATGCAATTCTTTAAAACAGTTTGAGAAAAAGTTACAACATATTTTCAACCCACCTACAACGCCGCATTCTGATGACGTTATTTCCATATAACACGGTGCGAAAATTGCAATAGCTCTTCAATAACACGGCATTCGGACAACCTAGGTGTTTCTCTTAGCACGACTCAGCAAACTGGGTTATTCTTCATTTTACACGAATTTTTCCCGTCACATTGTTTTAAACACGGTTGGCTTAGCATTGTTTTGATATAACAGGGAATCGTGTAATAGAAATTTGAATGTATTACCGTAAAATATTTTTATATAAAAGTGCTATGATGGGAGCGGTTGTATATTTAACACTATCTTCACTATTAGAATATTTGAAATTGATGTGAAATTATGAAGTTTGATTACTCCTCCAAAAGTATTGATACTATGATATTTGTTAAAACGCCCTGGTGGAAAAGAGTTTAAAACTTATTTTAAGATTGTTTCATTATTATTTAAAAGCAGCCAAATGACATTTTTTTCAGTTCACAATTTTTCCTTCAAATAATGATGAATTATTTGTTTGTTTAAAGTCTACATGTTTCTAAGATTCTAAATATATATATTCGTGCTTTTATTTTAAGAAATTCATATCAGCAAATCATTTTATGAGGAAATTTTTGTAAGTTAATCGAATTTCTTGCTATCAGGCATATTTTTCGTATTATTACCACGAATTCGATTACAAAATTGCGAATGAATTCATCATTGCGTATAGTTATGGCAATTACCAAAATTGATTTGGCATTCATTTGTTCGTGCAAACTGTATTATCTTTTTGAAGTATACTCGAGATTTTTTTTTTTTTTTTTTCGTTTTTCAAATTCAACCTATTATTGTAATCCTTTAATTGGAACTTTCAACTGTTATGAAAGAAATTGAATTTGAATCTTGTATTTTACGCGGTTTAGATTATTTTTTGACTTGAGAATATTTTACGTGTAAACATTCAAAGTATGTCGTTTGCTTAATTGTGTAAAGTCATGGTTGATAAAATAAAAAAAATGGAATGCAATCTTTTGTCAAAGTCCAAATAAATATTACTTTCATAAATTTTGAATTTTTTTCAAAATGTTAATTACGGAGGAAAAGAGATTGAAGTTTTGTCAAAGCTTGTCCCATGATCGAAATAATTACTGACTTCAGGCCAAGTTTTTTGTGTTGTGTATAGAAATTGTTTTTGTCATTCCGTGCGCCAAAACGGATTGTTTATTAATTTCATAACGTGCTATCCATGTGCTAGTAATTATATATCATTATCAAGGCAGAAAATACCGTTCTATAAATTATATATTGCGCTTTGTATTGTTTATTTGAGATCTGAAATTAAAATTGATCGACAAACACTTTTTAATGACAAAAATTATTCCACATAAAAATGAATTTAATTGTAAATATCTAAAATGAAAGTTACTTTCTTTGTATTTCGAAGTTTCAGTTAGAAAGCAGAAAATGAATAAAAAAAATGGTATAAAAATATTTCAAAATGATAGCAAGTACAAACATTTGATAAAGTAAGCAATGAATTTTGTAGTGTGATAAGTATAGTGTGTTCGCTAGTGTTTATTTAAGATACAAAATAAAAATTCTATCGAAATCGAACAAATTTTCGTAATTTAAGTAAAAAAAAATGCAGTAAAAGTGAATTTTGCAATTTACTTTATACCTCGAAGTTTCAGCTGGGAAACAAAATGAAATTTTAAATACTGTACAAAACACAGAAGGAAAAAAAAAAAAAAAACTCTTTATTGCTAGTTTTTTGTATAAAATTTATTATAAATAAATTTTAAACTATGAAAATTATTTTTTTTAGTTAGAATGAACTGTAGATGTTTTTCTACTTTTTTCATTATATTTCAAATTTTCCGTTTGGAAACAAAAAATAAATTTGATGTGCTGTGTATGAATTCCTGAAAACCGCAAAATTTTCATTTTAGTAAATCTTCTTACGTAAAAAAATCGATTGTTAAAAAGTAATAAATTATTGAAATTTACTTTTCAATATTTCGAATCAACTTTATATATTTATTTATTATTTTCATAGGTTTGTTCGAAAACAGAAAACCCTGTAGATAAAATCGTAAAAAAACGTAAGTCCTCTAACTGCTTAGTTATATCTCATAATATATTTGTCGTTAACATATGAGCGAGGAAGAAAAAAATGAATGCAAAAAAAATTAAATTATTGTAAAAAAAGTTAAATTATGTTGACAGGGATAAATAAATGTATACTGTACCAAATGTATCAAACGCTAAATCAATTTCGAAAACGAAAAGAAGATTTAAAGAACTTTTCCCCCTTTCGTTTCGTAAGGGATGAGATGTGAAAAGAAAGCAAGAGGAAGTTCACGAACTGAAAGAACTCACGGGAGTAAAGTTATCCCGGAAGCCGACACAGACACCCACCTTTTACCTTTCGGAACGCCAACCCCTTTCTGTTCCGGTTTCTCCCGATTTTACTCTCTACCCCCTTCCCATTTTACATTTTCTTTCTTTCTTTTTTACTTCTTTAATTTCTCCCGTCCCCCCGACAAACCCCCCTGTCGAGAATAATTGCGACCAATAAAAAGCGGCGACCCCTTTGCGCAGATGCAAAAAAGCGCCACCGGACGAAGACGACGCAATCTCGGGGAGAAATTAATTGCATAGCTTCGCATGCAGAACAGGGGGTGCTCGCACATTCGGGCCCAGCACCCCGAACCGAACGCCACGGATCTCTTCGCTGCGCCACCCCCACCCCCGTCATATATCTGTATCCTCCCGTGATCCGGTATGCATGCAAAAAAACCGCCAACGCAGCGCCACCGCCGGTACGTTCTGAAAGATTCCTCAGTCGGTGGTCGGAAGGCCCAGAGTACGGACCGTTCCTAATCTTACGCCGCCCAACTTACGGAAAGTGGCGGCGGACTCGTGCTTTTTATATCATTACTTACTACAAAGAAGATAACTAAATTTAACTGTGCCGTACCTTAGGCTTAGCAAAGCATCGTTGACTCTGTCGAATCATTTACGCTCTTTTTTTAACACAAGAAACAACTAGAAGAAGATGAAAAAAACGTGTTGTTGATGAATTAATTAAAGTGAAGTTCTACTAAAGCTGATAAAGATTATTATATTGTCTATCGATTATTATCTACTATATATATTATTCTACATGTTCACACTTGGAGTTCCTGTACCTGTACAATTTAACAAAGTGAATTGGTTCCTAAACAACTTTTCTCAGTGGTGTTTGCTGAAAGAGTCATGCCTGTGAATTGTGGGAGTCATCATACCAAAACAGGTTTGTGGATTTGTGTGTTTTTATTTAGCGTGATTTTTTCCTTTTTTCGGTTGTTTTTTGCTGTCGATGACGTCTGAGAATTGAGGGGATCTTTTCTCGCACGGTGGCTGGTGTGAAGTGGAACACTTTGTGTGAAAATTCTCACACTTTCGTTCGCTGGATCCCAGCCACCCCCGTAAACACAGACGATTTTCCCCATCTCTCTGTTGACAACGGAACTAAGTAGGTTTCAGTTCGTTATGGGAGTTGAACCGAGATAGTCTTTTCGGGATCTCATTTGCTTATGCTTCTCAAATAAGTTTCATTGCATTCTTTTTAAAACTTTAATTATTTTATTAATAATTGCACGTGAAATTAGTCGATGTTGTGCATCAACCTGCCAACACGTTTTATATTCGAAAGAATATACAAAGCAATTAAATAAACTTTTCTTACATATTTTTTAAAATTATTTTGTGAAATTGTAAGACTTTAAAGATATTTGACAGATATTTTGAAGGAGTTCGTATTTCTTAAAAAATCGTGACATACTAGGTCTATAAATGCAATGCTGCATTTTATGTTTGAAAAAAAGGCAAAAGAATTCGATCTAACCGGTCTTCCTTTAGCTTTAAATACTTATTTTGTGAAATTATAATCTTTTTAATCCTGAAAAATATTTTTTAAAGTCAAACTTATATTATTTAAAAATAAATTGAATAAGTTTTCGTCTACAGCATAGTTACTTTGATTTGTTTTTTCTTATCATTTTGCATAGTTTCATTTCCAAAAGTCCTTAGTACAACCTTTAATCATATCTTAAGTAACTCGCAAGAAGCTCGAAGATATGAAGAAACTTTTCCACGTATCATTGCGTTGTACTTTATACTTGTACACTAACTAATCATACGTTAACTAATTCTATCTCGTAATAATCATATGTAAAATTTTGTCAGCGGTTGGAATTGTGACAGCTGCTGTTTTTCAGTTATCAGTACTTGCGTCCTGAAGTTTCTAAACGTCTTACGAATCACTTTTAGTTTCTTTGTTAGAAATACCGATTATCAACGAAATCTACAGTAAGTCTAAGTACTCCAGTTAGGTACGTTTGATAAATATGTATTTAAACATGGCTCTTTGAAATAGGTCTTTAAAAGGATCGCTTTGTTATATATATATATTATATTACTTCATTTCTAAAATAAATTACTGCGTATCATAGAAATTTTATAGTAAAAATGCTTATATATTCTTATTCGGTGAGTTTTGCCGATGTATATTTCCGATTTAGCTTTGTGAAAAAGATGGTTAAAAACAATCTACGTCGAATATTTCATTATTTATCTCTCATTCGATATGCTGTGCAGATTGTATTCATTCTAAACGCTCTCATATTTTCCTATAATCATTGATATAAACGATATCCAATACTTTCTGCTTCCTATTTCTTGAACAATACATCACATTCGATAACTTCTCTTAACAACCGTGAATTACTTTTTAAAAATTCGTTGAAAAGCTTCACCTTTAAATAACGAATTGTGATTTAATATGCCATGTCATGGTTCTTGTTGCAGTTTTCACTTCTGCAACCACTGCGTCTATTGCATCCATCTACTTGAGGTTCTGCGTTTACTTGATATTATCGTCCATTGTAAATAATTTCGGCTGTGTCATTGTGTTTTAATTCTAAAATAAATAGAATCTGCCTATCTTTTTGAATAGATATTTTACAGTCATGTAAACTAATTTGTAATAAGCGAAGATAATAATTTTAATTTTATGTTCGTATGATGCTGAAAAATCATCAAATTTCATTTCATGATTGTGCATTATTTGAGAAGTATCAACTTGATCTGAAGGTGGAACATTCCTTGTTTCAAATTAAAGAAATTACTAAGCTTATTATCTGACTATGCAAAACATTTTACGTATTTGTATTATCACGTTTAATAATGATAGTAAATCTAAATATGAGAGCAGTAATAATAACAAAATATATTATTTTGTGACATATTTTATACTTATTTGTGTTATCATTACAGATGATTGCTATGCAGATTTTTTTCACTCATTTATCTATAGTATACAATAGATAGCCAAAAATTATTGTTACTTTATCTATGGATGTAACAAAATTTTTTAAGTTGCAATTCGTGTATTGATTTGAACAAAATTGTGATGCAGATTAGAGATTTTTCTATCTTGTGTAGATTTTCGAAATTTTTTTTGGCCGTTCAAATAGTTAGAAAACACATCAACGGTTTTCAAGCAAAAACTTTTTCACAAAAAAATATTTCATGAAAAAAGTTTAAATATTTTGTTAGTATTTTGTTTAAGAATGTCTATAGAAAGTTATATCCAGAAAACCACACCTGCCCAATTATCTTTCAGTTAAATATTCGATCATTTGTCACTTTTGAAATCCTCATCTACATTAGTCTTTAAATTCAAACATGTTTATACTTCATAAATTTTTAAGGCAATATTTTGAGCTTTATTCAAAATTATTTTCCGCTAGCGGAGAGAACTGCTGCGGTGGAATAGGCCGCAGAAATCCCCATTTCCGAAAGCTAGCGGATATAAATAACAGAAAATACTTTTGCCAGACGTATAAAACACTGCGTTACATTTATCGTGTGAGCATCTGTTTCTGTGCTAATTAACGGTGGAGAGAGGGGGAAAGCACCCTATTTGCAACCCCCTTCCTCAGAATGGAAAAGGGCATGTTTATCCCGAACCACAGGGTACATCGACACATTGCATTTTGCGTTCTATTTTGCACGCCCAAGCGAGCGTTTTTGTTTGGCATGCCAGACGATATTTAACGAAAAGAGAAGCCGTGTGTTAGGGTCTTCTAAATCGGGTATTATTCGAATTTTGCAAAACTGTGTTAATTTAAAAGGGAAGCAAAAATTGTGTTTTAGTTTTACAGAATATGGAAACATTTATGTAATAAAACTACTTGTAATTTATTGTTTTTAACGGAGTTATTCTCAACCCTCTCTATTGCTTTATAGATTTTGGGAATCGCATTTCATTTTGAGATACATTTGATTATGCATCCGTTGGAGAAATATCTGATCCATCTAGTTAGTCTAAAGCATTATAAAATTTCTTCTCTATATGAATGCGTACATAGTTGCTAGAAAATGCTAATAAGATGTTTGAAAACAATAAGCTATTTGCGTGTTGACATGCCAGAATATGTTTAGTAATTTGATTTACTACGATTTGCCTTTTCTCCATATCTGTCCTTTTCATGCAGTGGCTTAAATTTAATTTTAAAAAGCTGAAAGATTCAACATTTTATAGGTTGGTTACTTAGTACTATTGTTTCGATGAAAGCTTACCGTTGTCGAACAGGTATAAAATTTCGTATTCGCTTAACATGCGAATTTTATTTCTGAAGGCGAAAACAATCGTACGAAATTGCATGTCTTTTTGTTAGCGATGCTATGTAAAGCTCAAATTTTTAACATCTCTTTCGAGAAGTAATCTGTGACTGTAACTGTTTCTTTTGAGAATTTTGAAGTTAGGGTTAGTCTGTGTATCACACACCACACTGCTACTTTTCTTTAACAACCGTCTCATATGCATAAATTTCCCATGAATGGAATGAAGCAAATTATTGCTATCTTTTAGTTAACACCACTAGTTGTGTAAAAAAAGCTAAGATAAAGTAATCAACTAATGATTTAAATGTTATCAGCAAATCTAATGTATGCTGCTTTACCCTGGATCATCCTATAAAACTTTGCCTTGATTCACTTATCGCAAATAATTTACTTTTATTGTCTCAATAAAAGGTGAAAAACATTGAAAAATCTGAATTTTTAGTGAAAAATATTAGAACGATGAAACGACTGCTGTCTTACTAATGAGATTGCCATCAAAGTTTATCATAGATTGAATAAAAAGTCGATTTAGTGCTTCAGGGCTTGAATCGCATATTTTTGTTCTGATTTTGTATGTCTCTGCATTTTATGCACGAGATAATAAGATGCAAAGATGAAAATTCCAGTATTTTCTATTGGCGGGCCAAATTCTCTTTATAAAGATAACAATGAGAAACTTGAACTGTTGTGATCACATTTTCTCTTGGGGGGGGGGGATTACAAATTAACATAGGAGGCATCGAAAGACGCAAGTTACAGATTTTATCATGTAATTATGTGCGATAGTCTTATAGAAAGATAGTTGTAAAATTTTTTTGGTATGTTACGAAATTTATTCTTATGCTAAATCTTTGCGCGTACTCAAAATAAGCTTTAGTGATAAAGTGTTATTTTTAACAGATGTAATTTTCAAGTATAAGAATCATATTTTTAATCAAGTGAATGATTTTAGCTAATTCTTCATTGGGAAAAAGATTGAATTCTAAAGTTGCACTGTTTCATTTCGTTCTTTCATCATATGCCTACAATAGGACTATACTCCAGACGAATTTTGTTCTCAAAGTGCAAGTTAATTGATCTATTAAAAATTACTTTTTGTTCTAAAAATACTACTATCGTATATAAATGAACAATATAAAGATTTCAGTGGTTAAAATTTGCCTTTTTGAGATTCTCATGCGAGATATTTGTTTCCTTAGTTCACTGATTTTCCGCAAGAGGGCGATACGACATTCGAAGTCGAGTCAAAACATTTTTTTTTATTTTTTATCATACGATGCAGTCTTTTTTTTTTTTTCCTTGAGTTGTTTTTTTTTAATTTTTTTCTATCTTTTTACTATTTTAAATTTTTTCTTAACAACTAACAATTTCCAAAAAAAAAACAAAAAACCCAAACCCCCCCCCCCCCCCAATCTTCCCTTCGACTTTTATCACCTTTTTTTTTCTCGAAAGCATTAAAAGTTCATTTCTCTTTAATTCTTATTAACAGTCTTCTATTTTGAATTTTTAAAGTCTTATGTGCTAATTTTTATTTACTAACGAATTCACTGATTTTTGTTGAAAGTAATAGTTTTTAAGTTTCAAAGAAGTTTTATTGGTCTTGATTTTGTTTCAGAATATTTTTATTTGAAATGATAAAATGTTTCATTTATTCTTCACTTATTTATTAAGATGTTTTGTCTTTAACGTATCATTAACCTAAGCATCCTTTTTCTCGGTTGAATCTCGGATTTACACAGCTCTGCTTTTTAGAAAGTTGAATTTCCCAATTATGGGCAAATATGCAGACATTAAATATTTGGAAAATAAAAAGAACATGATTACAATCGTATTCAGAAGGAAGCAGCAAACGATTTTAATAAATTCTCTGATTTTCCATAACTTTTTCGAGAAAAATTTTGAGAGTAACTAATCATTTATTATTTAGAAGTTAAATAAACTTTTAAATTAAATTTCTTAACTTTCTGTAACAAAACTTAGTATCGAAACTTTTTTTGTTTGTTTGTAACTCTAATCTTTATCGCAAATTTTGTCAGAATCACGCATATGTAAACTTTATAGTTCAGGAAACAGTTGCTTGCTGACGTGGCTTGAGAAGAGAGGAATGCTGGTTCAGGTGACATTTTTTATCATCTAATCGCATTTCAAAATTACGAGGCTTGTTCCAAAATAGTCCTCAGAATGTGTCGTATATAATTGAAACCCAGGAAGAAGTTATCAAAAACTTTTCATTCATTCGATAGTTTAGCTTGTAATTTTTTGATAATTTTAGATTTATTTTTGATTTTTCAAACTGAGTATAATTATATTTATTTATTTTATTTCTTTCGGTAATGTTTTATGTAAGACTTTTTTGTAAAGATATGGTCAGAATCATTATTAATATAATTAGTCACAATTCCGTTAAACAGTAACTTTCAAACTTCATTCATGCAATGGGAATTCACATCAAGATTTTGGATTCTTTAATGAATAATGAATAAAGGTACGACCAAATTGTGTAACCGAAATCCTTAATGCGAGCCATCGGTGACTCATCATTCATAATAATAAAAAAAAAAAAAAAGAAAACCTACACCAGAAAAACCCGATAATTTTTCCTACATAATATTTCTGCGAAAAAGCTAATGAACAACTTCTCAATAAACAACTGCGAAAATATAAAAACGTTAATAACACAGCAATCACTTGAACTTTCACATTAAACAGCACAAAACTCACCCGTGACTCAATTACGCCTAATGAGGAGGCCTGGGCATAATGTTGTTACTTAGGCCGCCTAACGACGGCCGCATGCATGCGAACTTTCTATCTCGCACGTCATATTCCAGTTGCTGCACACCCCCGTCCCCCATTTTCGCACGCGTCCCATTCTTTTCTGCGTATGTGTCTCATTACGGCCCCCTAACCCTCCCGCCCTATTCCCTTTTCTCAGTACACAAGACGGACCGTCGCTCATTGTCTAGGACGCCTGGTATTAGGACCGGACACGCGAGTAATTAAAAAGCCTCACGCGATGCAGAGCAGAGGAATAACGCTACACGTAAGGGGTTAGAGCCTTGTAATATTAATGGGGTAGAGTCGAATATTGGCAGAACGGTGAAAAACAAAGCGGAATCAGGGGGAGTGGGAAGTGAAAAAAGAAAGAAGGGAATTAAAGCGAACCGTCCAATCCGTTTTAATTGCAAAAAGAGCGCTTATTGCC
This sequence comes from Araneus ventricosus, assembly GCA_013235015.1. Taxonomy (NCBI): domain Eukaryota; kingdom Metazoa; phylum Arthropoda; class Arachnida; order Araneae; family Araneidae; genus Araneus; species Araneus ventricosus. Next base: position 1,016,185 of record BGPR01000077.1, read on the forward strand.
CCTGCATGTGATTTACCTGGAATTTTCCGACATGGAAAAGGGGGTCTTTACCATATTATGCGAAGGTTTATTTATAGGGTAAGAATTGCCTTTTTGAAGTTCTTTCGGTAACTTATTTACTGTTATTTATACTCTACCGTATGCAGTAACCTGTACTTGTATCAGTATTTTGCATATTAAAAGTTATATGAGATAAGATTTTAGGATATGTTTTAATCTCTATTCTAATAAATAAATAAATTCATAGTCAATGTTTCTTTGCCTATAACGTTTCTTCCTCTTTGGAAATACAAATATAACCACCATAATATTATATGAATGGAAATTATAATTATAGTGAAATAACGGAGACTAAAAACTTGTTACATGCGTTTTTTGATCATTTTTGGAGTACAAATATCAATAACTGCAAAGAAGTAGCGTTTGATTTAGTAAATTATATCGAATACTTAGCACTTAATGATTTTTAACTAATTCATATTGTAGGTATTAAAATTATTCCACTTATTCTTAAGCCATACCCTTGGATTAGAACCAGTATTCTTAAATAATCGAAAACACGTTTTTCAGTCAACATCTCAGAAATTCTGTATTTAATAAAATAAGCCAAGGTTCCAAGCTAACTATGTTCCTTTCAGTTTAATGTGTTTTCTCAATAAACACTTCTGTCATAAAAATTGTCTCCTCAAAATAGTTAAAATTAAACACGTCTTTCGAAAACGGGAAATTAAATAGATAACGCGTGTGAAGAAAAATATGTTTTCTCTTTAAAAAATGCAATCGTCATTGTTTTTACCTTCTCATTCGATGAAAAAAACATGTTGTCTATTCTAGAACCTGTTAAATTTTATTTGTTACAGATCGGAAGTTTCTGCCAATAATCAATTTTTAATTTATTTGAATCAATCAATTAAAGCCGATTGAATTGATTTTTATAAAGTTTTTATAAAGCCAATTTTCTAACAGTTTTAGTTATTATCAGATTTCAAATCTTGTTTACGTTACAACTCGCCAGATCTTTGAAATAATATTATTCGCAGGATTTTATCGATTTATTTTTAAGTAAATTACTCAGTTTCGAATTTAATTACATAAAAGCTCTATTCAAATCCAAAATCATATTTTCTTCAATTATTATTAAAAAGGAATAATATTCGGTACAGAATTCCTGAAAGATTCGTTCTAATAAATATTTAAATATTTATGATGTCAACACGTACTCTGATTTCTTAGTCTCTTTCTTCTATTAAAACTCAACAATGAATTAAAAATTTATCTAATATATTCGCCTTTTATACTTGTGTCAGTTTTGGTGCAGAATTTTCTCCATGGCTGATAAAAAGCCAAGAAATTTTATATGTTGCATTGTCCTATGTGTCTTATATTAGTCTTGACTCAAAAACAGTGTAATATTGGTGTCAGATTGATGATCTTGGTGTCTCACTAAATTAGAGATCAAGCATTTCATATAACTGCTGCTGGTTTTAAATTTTTAGTATGAATATTTGTTTTACTGCAATCTCAGATTTTACATGAAAATAAAATGACCCCAAACTCTCACGAGTAACTTCATCAGGAGTTCAAGTCAAAGTTAGTTTACTTAACCTACTGAAACTGTAAAATATCGCAATGAGATAATGAGAAAAAAAAATTATCAGCTGGGTATGATGACATAAAAAATTGCAACATATGTAGAAATGAGCAGAATCTATGTATCATGGAAAAATACAAATATACCAACTCTTTTTTTTTCCCTCTTAATCTTGCAGGTATTTAAGAATTACTTAAACCTAAGAATCAATCGGATAATAACTCCTTACATCTTTGCCATCACATAATCAGTGTATCAGTTCTAGAAATAAGCGAATTCTTCTTGAAAAAAATATAAAAGCGCCCTTTTCCTTGAATTATGCAAACATCCATGAATCATAGCACTTACCAAACTCATAGTCTTGCCAAACCCATCGAATCAAAGCAAATCACATGCTTCTAATCAGGCAGTTATCAGAACACTTAAGAAGACTCAGAATTAATCAGGAAATAGTAACTAGACTCGCTTTCCTAGCTTAACACATTGCAACAACTCTAGAAATAAAAGAATTTTTGGAAAAAAAATCCTCCAAATCTCTTTTCTTGCTTTTAACCAAGCAGGTATTAATTAATCATGATACATTCCATACCCAAACGCATAGAATGCGTAAGAAAAATTGTAAAAGAACTCCGTGCTCGGAAAAGAATCCTTTGGCAGCCGCTGAACTTTCCCCCTTGGAGCCAAGCAAGGATCGATGGTTACTTTTCCTTCGTTATTAGGGTTGATAAACAGTGGCGCCTTAATTTATTTACTTAATAAATATTCAGCAGGTTTGGCGCTATCTTGCTCGCGACAGTGCGCCAATAATGAGAGTAGGTGTTATTAAGCTGCCTTGATCCCCTCTGACAGCAATTAAAGCAAATATTATGAACTGGCGCTTTTTTTTTACCACCGCCAAACCACCCTTAACACTTTCCTGTATATCCCAGTAATTGCAGGCTGTGCTCTTAATAGTGTAGGGGGGAAGTTCTTAAAATTTGTGTATATTAATTGGTCCGATAAATTATTCCAGACACCACACACCACACCTCCCGAATGCTAAAAAGCCGGACTTAATTTTGCCGGACTGGCTTTTTCGTTAATCGTTACAGCTATTAAGAGTCATTAAAGTCGTGTGGATATGTTGCCGGACATGGATGCAATCGATAGCTTCTTATTTGGTGTAGTGTTTTTGCTTGAAAGATAATTGAACAATGCGCTGCATCAAAGGCAATGCACTTAGTGGGTTGCTAATTTATTGAAGGAAGTACAAAGTACCGACTTGTAACACTCATTCGATGAGGTAACTTATGTTCGAAATTGAGAGAAGATAACTATGTACATAATTTATGTGAATAGAGTTAGTGGTTGAAGCACTTTTGGTAGATGTAAAGTTATCGGCAATGTTAGTTTTGTCATGTTATTATCGAAAAGTCATTCTAAGTACCTTTGTATAGTGTAACAAAAGTGATCTGCATTGTTAATAGTGTAATGCATTTTTGCATTGAGAATTAATATTTTAGAGCAGTAAGCGTGAAATTTTTAAGAAACAATAATAAAATTTTGAGGAACTTTTTTCTCGCATTTAGATAAATTAATCAATTAAATTAAAGTTGGACATTAGATTTAACAATTAAAACGAAATGCTGCGATTTTTGTGAGTAATTATCGGTAACAACCTAATTGTAGAATGTTGTATTTTAATAAAATTATTTGAGAACCGAATTATGAATTTTTTTAATGTTAAAATTCAATTATTTCATCCAATAATGCTTTAAATTACAAGGACTAATTATATGTAATAAGGGAAATTTAAAATTCCGAAAATATAGCTACGCTTTTTTTGTGCTTATCGTTCGGAGTATTTTCAAAATAAAACTGTTAAGTGATTGAAATTATCTAGAAATATGAATTATTGCTTTTATTAAATTGATTGGTTATTATAGATTTAGGTTTGATTAGTATAATTAAATACAGTCAACGAACATAAAATCTTTCATTTGTGTTAAACATTTTGATTATTCGAAATTTGAAGAATTTGAGCATTTCAATAATAAGATGATTAAATAGAATTTTGTTGTTTAAGTTTACAAATAAATTACAAACTTAATGCTGTGCATTTCCATTACTCAATGAACGAAAAGATTAAATATTTAAAAAATTCAGATGAGTGAATTGAATTGATTGAGATCTACAAACAAAATCCGATAGTACTTTTACATCAATTTCTAGAATTTAAATGACTCAATGTGGATTCTCCTACGCATCAATCTGTTACATATTCCAAAGCCGTTTCTTTTCTGTTAAAGACGGCGAAAGATCGTTAAATAATTGTCATCTACATATCATTTGTCATTGGAGAAAACAAAATAGGTAACTGTTTTCCAGAAATGATGATGGCTTTAATCTTGACAGGGCCAGCTGTACATGAAGTGTGTTTAAACGATTAATAGAAAATACCATCATATCATTGTTAATGCATGCAAGTTTTGACTAGACTGAAGAACAAGGACATGATTATTAACGTGAAGAAACTGCCAGTTTTAGTGCATTTCAGTGTAACGTGCCATTTTTAAAAACCTAGCGAGAAAATAACATCTTTGTTGCACTTGTACATTAACTAGCATACGAAAATAGTGTTCTTTAAGGCTTTTGCAATGAAAACTAAAGCTGACATTGAAAACATTAAATGCTAATTTATTATTTAAATTTAAATGGAAAGATTTATATACTCCAATTCAGGCCGAAGTATTGCATAGCGTATAGTATTAAGATATGATATAACAACTTTCTAAGTGTTTTTACTATTCTTCCTAAAACATATACTAAAGTTAAGATTGTCACTCACATCGTAACCATTACTTATTATAAAAAAGACTATGTGTATTGTGTTCTCAACCTTTAAACCAGTATTAAAATTCTGTTTAAAAGACAGAAAATTGTTAATAAAATTGAAGTATTAATATTCTTCAGTTTTATTAACAATGTTTCAATTGACTAATAATCTATATAACTTTTATTACAATCAATTAGTCAATTGAAAGACTAATAATCTATACATCTTTTATTACAA
>BGPR01000077.1:1020837-1138718 GCA_013235015.1 Araneus ventricosus
CAATTAGTCAATTGAAAGACTAATAATCTATACATCTTTTATTACAACTTTTGAGGTAACAGAAATTAATATAATTATGAATAGTTCCTTTAGAGTGGGCTAGATGCAAAACCATCAATCTCAGTACTTGATATAAGATTATAATAGTTTCTTCGTGATAAATATTATAAATTAAAGCTGTAACTATATTTTTTCGGTCTTATTAATTCGTGTCCACCATAATGTCGTCAGTATAATATCTTTTATTAAAGTGTCAGTTAAAATTGCTATTTCGATAATAAATGCTAGAAAATTTATTTTAAAAAAAATTTAAAAGTGATTTAGAGATGATTATAACGAAGGAAACACTTTCAACTTTAAAGCTTATTTATTCAGATAACATGTGCTTGATGTAACGATATATTGATATTACGTGCAATTTGTTATATACCAGTGCTTGTTAATATAAATGCATTTACTTTTCTTTATTCTTTTTAACTTTCTAAAAATCTTTATTCATTTCGAATATATAGGCTAAGAAAATTGCTTTCTAGATTTAAATATTTATTGCATTCGAATTACTATTAAGTATCATTTTAAAATACGTATTTTAATATTGCTACATCGCCATCATTTATTAATATTCAAACACGAGAAATACGTTTTTTAGAAAATGTCTCCTGATTAATTTTGTCGATGTTTTTAAAACTAGAAACATAAATATATAAAACAAAAAAGGAACCCTTAGACATAAGAGATCACATTTATAATTTGATCCTATTTGATTTAGAGTAAACCGTTTTCCATTGATATTTTTTTCTTCTTTTTTCTTTATTCTTCACTGTACCGTCAAATAAGGGGAGAAGCCGGCGTTGTATAACTTCTTTTTCTCATTTTAAACATAGAATCTTCGCTTGGGGCAGTTTTTACCTCCATCAAAACAAATCTTTTAAAAGGAACGAAAATAAATAAAAAAATAAGATAGAGAAAAGTTAAAAAACAAATGTAAGGAGAGAAGAAATATATCTTGCATCTGAATTTAATCAAATTGCTCTTCTTGAATCATCTATTTGAAAAAGATGGGGGGTGGGGAGGATAATAAGAGAGAGTCTTCATAATATTTATTTGGTTGGTTCTTTCGCAGCATAGAATGAATGCAGTCGTCATATGAGTTCTAAGGCATGTACAATCAAATTCTTTTATCTCTATTATTTGCTACCTACTTAAGTGGAGAAAAAATCTGGGAATAAAAAAACGGATTCTTAATTTGTTATCTTAAATCAATTTTTTATTCCTGATTATAAAATGGAATGTGATTATAAGTAGAATCCTCGTTAAGGGGGAGGCAAATTTTGATTTTCGTGCTGCTCTATCTTGTTTAATTTAAAGGAAGGAAATTGGTGCTTGATGAAATTTAATTTTTCCTACTGCATCTGGCTTTGCAAACAAATTATGAATCTTTACGATAGAGAAACATTATTTCGCTTTCAAATTATGCCCCATGCTGAGCATTTGAAAGAATTAGCCTAAGTTCTTATTCCTGTTTAATTGTAGTTTTAAAGCTTAATTGATAAAATAAACTAAATTTCTTTTACAAAAAATTGACATTTTTATGGCTTATTGGATTAAAGAAAACTTAAGATGTGTTTGCTTTAAAAGTCATTCACGTTTTCACTTTGTTTTTGTTATTTCTGCTTCTTTGATTTTCTAAACTTTTTAAAAATCAGATTGTGCTTTTTTTAGGGCTCTAGTATTGTTAGAAATTAAAAGGAAGTTGTATTCATTGAAAAATTTTTATCTTTAGTCAGAATTTTAGCGCACTAGTGTAGCTAAGTATCGCCAATTAGATGGAAATTACTCTATTAGTTCTTGAATTCTAGAACACTGGTGTAGTTTTTTTCTGTACAGATGAAGAACAGTATTTTATAAAAAATACAGTGTTGTGTTTAATCTAAATTTCAACCTAGTACGAATATTCATAGTTATATAAAAATATAAAGTTATCTTTGATATAGAACTGAATTTGTAGCTAATAGCTGTACAGTGTGCTGCAACACATCATAATTGTTAACACGGTTATCATCTGCATGTTTTTGAAGTTCATATACCTTGCATTTTTAGTTTACTTAGGGCTTCTTAAACTATTTGCTCCTATCCTAAGTGGGCCGTGAAAACGTGGAGAACGAGAGCTTCTATCATATTGAATTTAAGTTCGCAAAAATAATTCAGAAACTATTCAGAATTAGGACATTTCGTGAAATATTTTAATTTTTTTAGAACTTTATCAAATTTCTTTATATTAATTAATATTATTTATCATAAATTAATCATATTCGAATTTCTTCCTGTTTAATTAAGCATTTAATGGATCAAAAAATTTTTCATTCATATAATGGAGTCGCGGGTGAAAAACAGTTTATGAAGCTCTGTTTTAATCATTTTTAAGGCCGTGGAAGATATACTACATCTCATCATGTTTTAAATATCCATCGATATCTGTCCTACCACTTCATTTGAGTAAGCTTCCTAGCGTGTAAGGACATCTCATGGACGATGGGGTAGCATGCTTTTCGCACTAAAACGGTTGAATTAAATTAATCCTATATGCTAAGTTTAAATTAAGTTCTTTGCTTAAATCAATCCTTATTCCAAATGTGGCCAAAAATGCCATCTCATGGACAATGGGAAGCGTACTTCGCATCATCTACGGTCACCCCATGGGCAATGGGCAGCGTACTTTCCATCATAAAAATGTTCAATTAAACTAATTTTATATACTAAATTAAAATTAAGCCCTTTGCTTAAATCAATCCTTATTCAAAATATCCCTTAATGCTCCATCTCTCCTCAAAATTCTAAAAGATTTTTTAAAAAAGCTCTAAGAGCTCTAAGATTAAAAAAAAACAAAACATTCGTGTAACACACGCGCGTAAGTTTTAGAAAATCCTATCTTATTTCAGAAAAAGATAATAGTTTCAAAAAATGCTATCTTTTTTCAGAAAAAGGCAATAGTTAAAAAAAAAAGTGCTATCTCTGGCACAAGCATCAATGAAACGAAAATGTTCATTTTAATTTTAATTTTTTCATATTGCTTCGGTCGCTTGCAACAATAATCTGTTATGATTTTTCCCACCTCCAGACCTTATGAGTCAATCTGCTCCCAAGACAGCTTAGTCACTTTCAAAGTCTTTCCATTCTTCGGCGAGTAGCGTTTGCCTCTGTTTGGCGAGTTAAACTCACTTAGCGGTGTAAGAGCGTGTCCCTTCTCATTCGGCGTCGATTTATGGCACTTTTTACGATCGCTGCAGTGCCTTTGCTTATGCAGATGGCTAGTTTTTCAGCCAGTGGAGAGTAATAACGCTTATTATTGAATGTACTGAACCGCTGTATTTGACCGCGGAATTAGGAGAGGGCTCTGAAAGCGCTCTCTTTGCTTTAGTTGTTTTGATTGGATCGTGTTGAAATGATCGATTATTTTGGGATGGATTTGGAAGTTGGTGGGGGGTTATATGTGTTTAATAATGTTTGTTATTTAGTTTGAGATTTGAAGCTGGCATAACATGAATTGTAATACAAATAGGAAAAAATGACGTTCAGTTAAAATTTTTTCATAAAAACAAAATGCAAACCAAATTCAAGAAGTTTCCATTTTTCCGAAGTCTAACTAGGTCCGATAGCTAGCTGATGGTGAGTCGCCTTTAAATTAAACTGGAATGGTTGATTGAACATTTATAGCACCATTCATTAATTATTCGGTATGAAGTTGCTATAAATTGGGTTGATAATTTATTTTAATAAAACTAACTGGCCCAGAGTGAAATTAGTTATTATGTTAACTTTGCGGAGTGGTCAAAATTTAAAGATACAGCGATAAGTTAAAACAATTTGTTCAGTTTCAAGTTTCTGAACGATGTGTTCAAATAGATTGCTTCTATTTTTAATGTTTATATCGCCGGTTTACTTTTTGAGTTAAATTTAATGGTATTAAGAGCAATCACTTTACTTGTTAAATTTTTTTTGTTTAAATTTTGTGTTACTAATAATTTTTCTTTTTTAACTACCCTGTGCGCAGCTTAACTTTCTCGATCATGCTACTTTTAACAGTAACTATTTGACATTCCCTATTTAAAAGCAATTTAATCCAACTTCTGATTAGCCGTCAGTCCTACCTACATATATATTTGCCTCACAAGGATTCTGTACTTCCAGTTTTCTCTATATAGGGATATTATTTATTTATTTAACCGCGCCGACACAGCCTGCTTAGCGAGTGTGAGGCACACAAGGATTAAAATTAGAATTTTTTTTTTCGTTTGCTATAATGATTTATCAAATCCGAAGAAACGGATCCTGGATATAGCGTGTTTTCAGAGCGCCTTTCTAGCAAATTCTGCTTTATAAGAAACTTCCTGATGCACTCTGTTCCAACTATTTTCACTATTCTTTATAGCAAATTTCTACTGTATGCGAAGAGTTCTCATGCAACTATTATCACTACTGCACCTTTATATACCATGAAGCGGGGGGGGGGGGGGTTTGCCAATCCGTTCTTTATTTGTGGAATATATTCGTCGTCCCCGGGGCTGCACGTTCCTTTGTTCTGATGGAGCGCGACAAGCAAATCAGAGCGGCGGAAAGAGAAGACAGGGAGACGACTGGCCAATGTCCCTAACTCGATTAGCGATGTGAAGGGACCGACCGCATTATTGGATTAACCGTCATTAACACAGCAATGCTAAGCAGAGAGAGCAGAGCCCTGGGAGGTTTGCGTCCCCACGATCCGTTAATGCGGTTTTATTCTCTCTCTTTCCCGCCTAAAAGCGTAGCCCGTGGGTTTTACATAGGGTGCGATTAGTTTTTCACTTGTTGAAGGTGGTGAAGTTAGTGTAGATTAACTGCTTTTGAGTACCCGAAACCTTAGACTGATATTGGCTGAGCACATTCCTGTTTAGAGAGATACGAAGACATAAATATTAACTTCTTTGTTGTCTTGGAAGTTTATTGTGGTAGAACAATACTTAGTAGTTGCATCTAGCGTTAACCATTTCTGTTGCTAGGTTCAGGTCGGTGGTAGGGTTCGGAAGTCAAAACTGGGTTTTATTGGTTTATGAAAGGGGCGGAAAAAAGTTTAAATTGGGAATACCAAATTGTAAAGTTCATTATCTGGGAACAAAATAAATTTGTTATATCTGGTACAGAAATAAGTTTGTTATATATCTGGGACAGAAATAAGTTTGTTATATCTGGGACAGAAATAAGTTTGTTATATCTGGGACAGAAAATTTTGTTATATCTGGGACAAAAATAAGAATTAATAAACATTTTGTTCTCCCTTTGAAAATATTTTAAGAAATTACAAATATTTTATTATTAGCCTTAAAAATAGTCTTCAGTTACAAGAAACGCTAATTTCTGTAGAAGTAGATGTCTATTATGTTTCTTCTTTTGGAGAGAACATAATTAAATTCTTAGTTTCGCCAATATTTGGATCTAATCCAGTTCTGATTTCAGCCGTCCTATGCTATTTTTATCAAAAACATAAACTTCTTTTATGTAGTTTGCCTAAAAGTATTTACGTGGTTGCTGTTGTATGCTTCAGTTTTGAATGATATATAAGATTTGACCGCTATACTATATTCATTTCATTTTTCAAATTGATTTATTAAGGTTATGCAGTTATCATTTCATCGAACGGCTTACATTTCAGTGGTCTGCTAATAGAATTACTTGACACAATAATTGAATCTTTTCAAAATCGTATCGTTGGCTTGGAGCAAACGTTTATTAACTGACATTTGTGCAATATGGCTATCATTAAACGCTACTAGTAGAATTAATCAATCTATAATTTCAGTCCTTCAAACAACATGTCAGAAAGATCAAGATATTCACAAATTTCCAGTATCCAACCTTAGAAATAGGAACCGTTCTTTGTTTTTGTCAGTTTTTTAATTTCTGTTTCGATGTTTCAGCCATGTGATAAAATACTGACATATTACCAATAAGAGCCAATTCTTGAGTATAGCAAACAAATTGCTCAAGACGACACTTATTCTTCTATACACAGAAATTTTTTCTAACTATCCAACTTTAGAAATAGCAACCGTTCTTTGTTTTTGTCAGTTTTTCAATATCTGTTTCAATGTCTCTACCATGTGACATATTGCTAATATAATAAGCCCAGATCTCTCGGTAACGCTCTGACGTCACCAACAATAAAACTCGCGCCAAAGCACCGCGAGACGTTAAACAACATTATTTCATTGTTAGATAACCTAAATTTCAGTAATTTTAAATTTAAAACAGTAATTGTCGTTCTAATTTCAAATTTAATAGCTCTAAAATAGTGAAATGAAATTTTCTATCGATTGATATAAAATTTATCTCGCTATGATCAATAGCTCCCGAGAAATTTTAAATTATATTAATCATATATTTCAAACTAATTTCCGTTTTTTAATAGAAAATAGTAAATTACGTCAGTGGTATATCATGCGCGTGATATAGTTTGGACGCTCGGATGCATCTGATTATTTATTGCAATCGTGATGATATATTTTTTGGCAACGTTAAAATTTACACAAAGACATCTGAAATACAAGGAAAATTGTTAAACAACGAAAAATACTTCACACGGAATGTTGTTTACTAAGAGGTTTTTTGAATAAAGAAATATGTAAATAATATGTAAATAAAAAACATATATTTCCTCTCATAAAAACATATGTTTATTTTATTTGTTTTCAATCCATGCTAAACATTTCTCTCGCATATATATCTATTTAAACACGTCAGATTTGACGGAAATCTCTCGAATGAAGAGGCAATTTGCAACCGCCATATCATGACGGGTGATTTTCTAGTTACTAATAACAGCCGATTCTTCATTATAGCAAACAAATTGCACAAGATGACACTTATTCTTCTGTACACTGAAACTTGAAGAAGCGGTATCTTCTGCCCAATCCAGATCATGCGCTGGACCGGGGGCTTCCCCCAGGGGCCCCGACAGGAGGGTGGAGGAAGACTGTTAATGAAATCCCTTCTGGCCCGCGCTGATGTCGTTATTAACGCTCGGCCGAGTGCCTTTTCCCTTAATCAACATACAGCTTAATTTCATTCCTCTCTTTCGGGGCGGCTCGCGCCACACCACGGGGAGCACCATTTTCCACCCCAGCGGTTCGCACAAGAAACCTTCTCTAGTCTGCCAACATGGACGCGGTTCCAGCGTCTGGTTTGCCTCATCTTCCGACGATTCTCTTGCTTCCTTTTTCTCTTTTTGTGGTTTTTGAAGGCGATTTTCGTTTTCTTGTTTGTGGAAATGGTTATGGAGAACATTTTTTGAACGTCCTGGTTTTAAAAGGTCAGTTTGGGAACTCGAGTTGGGTAAACGGTCGCATTAAATCTGCTTTTTTTATCGAATTTCTTGGCTTCATTCAATTTAACAGATTTCTTAATTTTCAGAATTAACCTTTAAAAATACTGATAAAGAAAAATGAGTCCGTAAAAATGGCGGATGAGGTATCATTGCAAAAGTCATTTCTACGGAATGAAGCAATTACAAATAATAATACTCTTATTCCAGTCACATTGCAGATTCATTTCTTTTTTTGTGTGTGTGCTTTTTAAAGCTAATCACACAATTTTAAATCCTTGTACCTTCTTCTTGTTTTTGTAACTTTCAACTCTAAAGTTAGTTGTTTAATGCTGGACGTACTCATATAGTTCATCCGGCGATCGTATAATTCTGTCAAATTTTACATAGTTTTAGGGTTATTTCTCTTTAACGTACGATCCACAAACTTTGTCGGGTCTCGCATATATTCCTAAGTATGCTTCTGAATTTGATAAATTAATAAAATAATCAGAATCTTTCGTTACGTTTTCTTTCTTCTTCAAATTTAGAATTATTATTGGCTACTTATATCGAATGTTTTTTGAAGTTAGTAAATGAATAAAAATTAAAAAGACTAAATTAAGTACATGGATTGGCACATTTTTTATTTTTTTTACTTCATGCATAGCATCTCGCATCTACTCTTTACTGCATCAATCACCATTACTCATACAACTTGTAATTTAAAGAAAGTACTTTTATACCTTCTTGCGGGGGGGAGGGACCGATCTGCTAACCCTAGCATCCAACTCCCTTACGATTTCACTTTATTTTTTGACATTAAATGTCCCCTTCGTTTTTTTTCTAATTAAAAAGAATTAGACTATCCTTTAGGCCACATTAAAAACAATCGGTCACATTTCTTTTATTGGGGTTTAATGATTAAAAACGAAAAAAAGAAAAGGAATGTTAATGGAACGGACGTTCTTCACATAGCAGCATCCGTTGCAGATCCTGGCATCGGCCATCTTTTATCGTCTGCAGCATTTTCGAAGCAGCATACTCGCGATTCCTTCGTTTCTGTCTACACTAATGGGGTTTTTCTTAATGTGCCGTACCCCTCCCTTTTTCTTATTCATTAACAGCCCCAAAGTGCTTCCTTTCCAGGAGGGGGTGGCGCGTGGGAGGAAAGGGGAGGGGGGTTGGGCCCTTCCTCTTAAAATAGATTTTCGAACCCTTCGCCCTCCTGGAAGCGAAGAGAGACGTTCCCGAAATGAAATGGACTTAAAACCAGTGACGTAGCTCCCGTCTTTAATTAATGAAAGAGGATGTTTTTAATCGTTGAGTGACTGTTTTTTTTCTTTCGTTCTTTCACTCTTTCTACTTTTTTCCCTTCATTCATTCTGTCGTTTCTGCTGCCTGCTAGAAGGGGTAATGGGAAGTAAGACGATTGAAGAGGAAAAATTGGGGAAATTCTCTTTTAAAGTTACTTTAATTTAATAAAACAGCTTTTAGGATGTCGACGGGGATGGGAATAAAAATTTTATTTTATTTTTTTTCAAGGAAGCTGTTTTTTTTTTTATCCCTTTTTTGGCTTGGAATGTATCGTAAGGTTTATGTAAGATGATGTTCAGGAGGATAAAGAATTTGTTCTGTTTTAAAATCTGGGAAGTAATGTCGTAGGTTTTTTTGGAAAATTGATTTTTTAATGCTTAGTTTTTCATTTACTTGCTTTAAAAATCATTTCTGTGGAAATGATTCATTTTGTAGTAGGGAAATAAATGCTTTGATCCATTGTTTACTTAAAATTTTTTAGACGTATGCATAAGTCTGCTAAGATATATATTCACAGGAATATATATGGTATAATGGCTGTTTGAGACTTGGAGCTTTATGAAAAATGCTTAGTTTTATGTATGTTTTTAAAGTTTATCTGGATTTTAAACTTTTTATTATGCGGTCTGAAATTTCACTTGAGTCTCTTAATAAATAACAATGTTTTTTATTGTAAAACCGTATTAAATCGAAGAGTTGATAGTTCGTGATTATAATTCGATTCAAATCAATTACTCTGCAGTTTACAAGAATTCCTTTTCTTTATTTTGTACTGAAATTCCTGTAAATATTTTTTCTGCATTATATACATCGAATATCTGTAGTTGGTCACAGTACGAAATCTTAGATCCAAAACCTTGTCATTGTTGGAAGGCGATGAAAAGTTTTCTAAAAGTTCGTTTTTACATAAACCTTAAAGGCTTCGAAATAAATTTCTTGAAATACTTTTTGCCATGAATATATTCGAGTTTGAATTCTCTTTTTTACTTTTTTCAAATCTCTATCATTTTTTTCCCACACAAAAGGAAAGGGGTGGGAAGTGAATTAAAGTATTCTATTTCACAAATCTTTACACCCAGAAAAATCTTCCAGAAACGAAAAACCTATCTTTAAAAAATAAATTTGACTACTCTCCATCACACACCTCGCAAGTGCAAATTAATTTCAACACACCGCTGCGATTTCTAACTGGCGTGAAATCCTCAAGCACCCATTGTTGCCAAAATAGCGGTTGCGATTTTCGCAATCCGAGCGCGCCAGCAAAAGCGCATTATACCTGCAGCACCTTGAGAAGAACATCTGTGGTAAAGAGAGGAGAACGAGATGAAAAACGCTGTTGCGTCTCATACACTCATAGAAATTGGCAAAATTAGACAGCGAAATGAAGATCCGGGGGTGCAGGGGCAGGTGGGAGGGCCTGCACGTGGCATTTCAGTCAAAATCTGAATGTGACAGGCTCCGGCAAGTGCACTTCCCATTGTCCTTTCATCAAATTGAAAAGCGGAGAGACGACAAGAAGATCTATTTTCCAAGATCGGTTTTCATCAACCTTTTCTCTTTTTTTCTTTATTTTACGTTCCATTTCTTTTTCGTGGTCCACCCCCCGTTCGGCAGTTTCTACCCACTTTTCGCTTTAAGAAGAGAAAAAGGTCTCTCAAGTGGAAAACTAGTAGAAACTCTGTAGTAATTGAGAATACGAGTTTGAATTCTATACCTTAAGGTTGCTGCGGAGAGTGAATCCGATCTCTATTTTCTTTTATTGTCTTTATTTTATTCTTTTTTATCTCCTACTCTATCAAGAACTTTCGCTTTTCGCTCAAGGTGGTAGTAGTTGTGGGGGGTTAAATACGGCCTCGAGGTTCTTCATGAGAAGACGCTTTCCGCGGATGAGGTATTCATAGATTTTAGAGTTTGGTAGCAGAAATTTAGACCTTGTATAAATTTGCCGACCTACTTCAAAGATCCCTAAAGAGAAGATTATACACTTATATTAATTATATGAAAATATTTATTTCACAGGTGAATTGTTAATATATTTCATTGGTTTTGAAAACGAGTTCTTTGTTGTGTTACACTTGTTTAATGGACTTCAAGGACAGTTAACTTCCAGGAGAGGATTTTCAGCTAGGGGGACACTTCTCACAAATTATGTTAATAATGGATATACACCAGCACTCAGTTGCACCACAAATTCAAATTGCCGTGTATTTTAAGTGGTATTTGTTGAAATAAAAATTTGTATCGCTTTGTTTGATACTAGGTGAAGAGAAAGAATGTACCTAGAGTTTTAACTGTTAAAATTTCCGTTTAACTGTTGAAAAAGTTGTTTCGATTGCAACATTTCATTTTTACAATTTTTGTGCTTTCATGGGACTGATTTAATTTCGCGTAATTTCTGCGTTTATTGTTTTCATTAATCACTAGCCGCCTTCGGCGACCAGCTTGTTCGCCGGAAATATGATTTCAATAGAATCTTGTTTCATTTTATATTCATGGCTGCTTTTACAACGTAATTTTAAACTTCAGATTCTGGTAGTGAATGACCTTGTACCTGTTCTGTTCATTGCCTACATAAATGTCCCTAATATAGTCAAATAACTGACCATGCCATGTAACATCTAAATGCACGATGCCTGCGCCATCTTCACTGTCTTATTTCTCTTTCAAAATATGCATTCGATTTCAACATAAAAATGGTACAGCACATTTTATGGCCAGCGGCATGTTAGATGAATTAAAACATGCTGAAAAAAAGAATGAAAAAATAGAAACCATAACAATTCAGCTTATTGGATATATTTTTTAATATAAGTAGTATCTCAGACAGCTTAGCGTACAGATTCCTTAAGGATTTTGATGAGACAAAATATGAAAGAAAAATGTATTAAAATATTATCTCAAATTTCAACAATGAAAGAGAAACACGTAATTAAATATTTATTTAAACGATGAAAACGGTTTGAATGGCGTTGCAACAATGAAAAGTATTGTTGTAAATTATGCCAAAAAATATTTTTAAAAGGCTATTAAAGTTAGAGAAAAAAAATTGTACAGCAACTTAATTGATATCATTGAAAAGGTAATTTTTTGCTCTTTCAGATGATTTAAAAATGATTTTTGTGCATTCTGGAGTTATTAAGTAAACACGCCAACATTTCGCTTAATTTTTAATGAATTAAAATTTCAAAAAAAGGGCTCCGAGGTGCACATTCTCACCCTCCAAAGTATGCCTGTGCCAAATTTCGTAGCTCTAAGTCCAGCGGTCTGGCCTGTAGAGCGCCAACACACACAGACATTTTCCTTTATTATTAGTAGAGATAATGTAATAAGTCTTAAAAGGAATTACAGCAATCGGTAGAATGTGAGAGTGCCACAAATTTAACTTCTTGGGGGAAATGTTTAGTATAGCAATTTTATTTAAATACTTACATCCGCCATCTTCCTATTATATAACCTCGATTTTGCTTAATTATCTAGTGAAAACAATACTTCTTTTAAAGAGCGATTTCAAGGAAAGAGTTTAACTTTATTGGAAAGCTCCATCGAAATTATGTTTAATGATCGTAATAGAGGAAAACATTTTAGAAAGTGAAGTAGCTATTTAACTAAGAACTAGTTATTTCAGCTTCCAGTTTTGAATGTCTACATCATGCAAGTATATGGTGTGCAAAAGTCTACAAGGAATGGTTAGTATTTAGACACATTGTTGTAAATTTATGACCTAGGTGAGTGCAGATGTTATAATATAAGCATGAAATCTAATGCTGATGGGAATTTTGAGTTGACATTTTGGTTATTGTATTGTGGTGACTAGATTGACTTAACATTGGCTTCAAAAAGACTTAAAGCAGCAACTATTGCCACTGGAAATGTATGCTTCAGTATTGCAATGATTGATTCTGTTAAAGCGTATGATAATTGCAGTTCATTACTTGGAACATTTTGTGCCGCTTCGACGAAGCCTCCGCTTGATTACTGAATTGGGAAACCATTACTTTAAAAGTGGTTTTAATAAGCTGCATTTCGCAGATTTGCATCAAAATTATCTTACTTTGCATCTGGTTTTCATAAAAGGTAAGTTTCGTTGTTTTTTCCAAAATTTTGTAAGAATATTGCTTAAAATCTGAACAATATACATATATTGTTAAAATCTTAAAAATAAACGAGGTTTTGATAATGTCGAAAAACTTTTTTTTTTGCATAATTGTATTTCATGGTAATTGCAGTTACCATTTTCGATGCAAATCTTTTTGGACACTTCGTTTTTCAGTTACCTATTATTATATTTAGCAGTAACAATTCTGACAAAAAAAAAGGGAAAAAAAAACCTATTTTTTATATTTTTTTTCCTGTAACCAAAGCATATAATTACAGGATTTCATGACATACCTTATCATATTTTTGCAGGCTCATTACTTAATACATTTTTTAGGTCTTAATTGTATCGTCTGTTCTTTTTCAAAACATATCAAAGATTAAAGTCATAACTGCCAATTAGAGCTTTGTGTTATAAAATACTTTAATAAAGTTATTTGCATGGCAATAAAATATCCGGATCAAGGGATTTACAGTCAAAAAGTGTCAAGTGTAATAACTATTTCAGAGTGGCTGAGTTTCACACGCAAATGTTGACTCTGTCGCCGGAAATAGTTAAGGGCGGGTCACTGACCCTTTATCTCCCCCACTCCACCCCAAGTACTTGTCTGCAGTCGCGATGCCGATTAGGAGGGGGACGAGACAGCTGCAGAAAACGACACCCTTCGACCCCTCAGTCTTTCTTCACTTCAGTTTAAAGATGCTGATTAGCAGTTGCGAAACTTGGAACACATTGAATTCCTCAGGGTTTCAAACTTTTTGTACCCGTCACCCTTTTTTGGATTCGAAATATTCTATGTCCCCCATCCATACACAAAGAAAACGTTTATGTCCTATTAATTATATATTCTTTTGTAGGCGGATAGAAGTATGATAAATATTCCAAGTTGTGATTTACGCAATATCTTGGAAAGAGCAACTAATTGGCATTTTTATCTTCGACAAAGAGCAGATAATGTTTCAGATAATGTCCGCACTCAATTAGTTGCAAATAAATTTGTTAGCAACTTTTATCTCAATTGTGATAATTGAATATTCTAGAATCAAGACAATCATAATCAGTGTTTGTGATATTTCTGTATGCTTTGTTAACGATCTTACCAGAATTAAAAGGAAACTCATTCACAATCTGTAGTTGATTGGTTGTTTGGAGTTTTCTCGTCCAAAAGGTGCTGTTATAATCGTAAATACAAATAAAGTATTTGTGGTAAATAAAAAGAAAACTGTCTTTATTTCAAGCAATACGTTTAAATGTGTGATGCAGCTTATAGAAATCTTGCTTTTGCGCATTGAAAACCTCAAAACAAGCACAAAATTCAATATTCTTAAATATTTTTCTGTATTGTGAATATTATACAATATCATGCTGTATCTTTGAACTGCTGGGGCTTGTAATAAATAACTAATAAAATTAAATGGATATGATTTCTGGGCCGTAATATTAAAATGATTGTTGCATGGAAACCTGCTGTAAGTTAATCTTCCTGGTTAATAAATCATTATCTTTTATTTAAGATGACAAACAATTGGTTCTTTTCCAAATCCAAATCAACGCTAATTTACCTTCAGGAATCTTAAATAGTCCGAAAAAGGGACTAAAATGATTTGTATTGTTATTTCACAGCGGCAAAATATTTTAAATGAATCGACTTGGTCCCAACGCAGGAACAAGCAAAACGATGAGGACGGAAACAAGGAACCTTTCTCCCATGCTACAGCAGGCGTAGTAATTATCAAAACGGGACTTGGAAAAGTTACTGCAGCCATAAAGCCACTGAGAGCGTAACTAATGCTTTAAACTTCCCATTTTTTTCTTTCTTTTCTCTTTTCTTCGTCTAGCAAGAAAGTGAAACAGATTTAGTGGACTGTTTTTTTGCGTCACTAGAACTGGGGACCAGTTTTCGCGTACAAACAATGCAGAGTAAAGTCTGAAAATATTTACCCCAGGGGTTCCACGTAAGTGAGTGCTTAATATTGATGATAACGACTTTGACTGGAACCAAAGCTGAAATGTATGACCCGTTTTTGTAATTTATACAGCTCGTTTTAAGGCTGTGGTATGTGCTTATAAATTATTGCTAATTTCCAGTTAAGCTTAGAAAAAGAAGTATTTGCTTTTATAACCTCTATAATTCTTTGGGTGGCTTGCTTTAATTAAAATGTTTGCAGTCAGTGGGAATTCTCCATTTGCAGTTGAAATATTTTACGATTCATTTTAGAACATACAACCTCTATCCACAAGCATCATAGATAGTGCCTTTTTTTTGTTATGTTTGCCACTGAAAGCGAATATAGGGCAGATGTACTTGTTTTCTACTGTTCATGTCCCTACTTACTGGATGTTTAATTGATGGCATATCGAGAAAAATCCCATTCCAGGCACTAGATTTGCATTCACGGACATCGAAATGCATGTTTATATACTTACTACTTAATCTTAAATTCAAGCACACCATAACCACCATTTTGATTGATACAATTTTCTTGATTACAATATTAGTGCTATTGACTTGTGATAGTTAGGTTTATCATTTATTAAGACATATGGTTGTAATCAATAACCAGCTCTGTTTATTCACACTTCATTCACCGTATATTTTTCAAAAAAAATAACCGTGAAGACACGAGACTTCATTCAGATGTATTTAAAATGTAGATGGGCTAAGAACTAGATCCAAAAGTCCGTTTAAAGAAAATGGCTGTGAATTCTTTTGTCATAAGGTTCTATCCAAGGAAATATTTTTATGAATAATGCATTCCTTTCTTTCATTTGTAATGGGAGCATTCAAGACTTAACTTCCTTAAACTGCCTCTGCTTTCAAAGCATTGTTATCGATCTTTTTGATTTATACCAGTATTTATACCAAAACTGGTGACAAGTTTGCTTATGACCAATTGACTCTTCGAACCTTCAAATAGATTAATTTAAATCATATTACTCGAATTTGCGTCAAATTAATTTGACTTTCGGTTCTTGTCCATTAGGCTCTGAAACCGAATTTAAGTTACCGATATTTTTTTTCTATATTAAAGTTGGTCCCAGGTATGCTTATCACTGATTATAATTGCTTTGAAATTGTAGCACATTTATTTCAATCAAGAATTAAGTATAAATTCAATTAACGCGTGAGTGTTATTTGTCTGAATTCATTTAATTCTTCTTCTCCGAGTGGAATTTACTAGATTTAAATATGACCAATTAAAAGTCTCGAGATGTTCAAAAGTTAATTTAACACCCTCTTAAATTAATTTGACTGAAGTTCTTATGACTATTAATCAGTGTTATTCCTTTTACCATCCATTTTGTTCTTTTTGTAAGTGGAATTTAAATTTTCAGTCACTATTAATTGCAGAACTGCCGTCAGATAGGCTTATGACCAATTAAATAAATTCAAACCTGTGGCAAATAAATTAAAACCGTCTGAAATTAAATTCAGGTAATTTCTTTCAACCCAATAGATTCTTTTTATGCATAGAATTCATAATATTAATCATTATTAATTGTAGCAGAACTGTTGCCTTATTCGCCTATGACCAATTAAATATATTGAAACTATGACAAACTAATTACAACTATCGGAGATTAATTTGACGTAGATTCGAGTGACTTTCTTGCGACTCAATGGATCTTCTTACAAATAGGATTTAAATTCTCAATCATTTTTAATAGCTGCAGAACTGGTGCCCAGATTTGCTTACCATCAGTTAAGCATTTCGAGCCTATGACAAATTAATTTAAAGCAGTTTGACATGAGTCTTAAGTGATTGGTGAGTTTTATTTTTTTCTCCCATCCATTAGAATCTTCTCGTAACTGGAATTTAAGTCGACGGATTCTGGAAAAACCGAGAAGAATTCCGGGAAGAATTGTCTCCTTTCTTGCAAATGGCGCTAATCGATGCCGAATACCGCGGAAAAGGCGTGCTTTCTGCTGGCAATTTGCCTACGTACTTTTTAATTGATCCCCTCGCCAATTATCATGCAGACTGGATAATTACGTAGATTAATTTTTGCGAGCATTCGTCGTCGGCAAAGACCTTCGTAGCTGGCCTTGGATGACCACTTGATTGATTGTGCAATTTATTTTCGTTGACATTGCCGCTGGAGGTGATAAATTTAATGGGATTGCATTTCGTGCAGTTTCACTTGCCCTCTCCTATTGTGTAAATGCTCTGTATGTGTGTGGACCAATAAAAAAAAGTCCGCGCTTTCATTCTTTTTCTGTTCTTTTTTTGGAATATTTTGCTAAGAAAGACTGTGTACGCTCATATAAACATTTGTGATTTATTTTGTCGTCTGGTTCGTTTGAGAGTGTTTTCAAATTAACAGTTTATATGGCTGGTCTGCCGGTTTAAAGTGTTAAAAGAAGGAGAATCTGTGCGACATATTTTTTTTATTGCCTGCCTCGGCCAGGATGGCAAGTTTTTTTTTTTTTTGGCATTATCGAATTGACGGCGTCTTAATATTTATCACCATCCGTTTATTGTTCTGATATCCGGGTGCAGCTTTTATCTTTTTTTATAGCTTTATGTTTCTGATTAATATTAATGATGCGCTAATTAAAGCTTTCTTGGACCGCTGAGTATTTTTATTGCCTTAAGCTGCAAAATTTCAGATTTTTAGATGATTGAACAGGTGTAGTTCAGCTGTCAATGCTGTTCCTATATGATAAGTCTTTAGTAATCTGGAATAACACCACCTGTAGTCATAAATTTAAGTTTATATGCACCGCGTTATTGTAGAGAATGTTCAACCAACAAATACAAATTTTCAGTTTAAAAATTGATTTGATGTAAGATATTTAATTACGTTCCATTAGAAGTCTCATTAAATGCACAATATAGCCCAAATAGGATTTTTTTAAGTATAACTATTCTAATCATTTTAAATCGCTTGTTAATCATTTGGTAAAAGTCTTTTCCTCAATCTCATCTGAAAGACTGCTCAAAGAAAACTATTTGATGTAAAACGTATAATTATGCTAAGTTACACCCCAATGGATACACAGTATAGGCCAAATCGAGTCTCCACCATTCTGCTTCTTTCCCTTTTCATTCATTTGTTAACTAATCTCACGGTTAACATCAGTATCTGAGAGTCTCGACCAATTAAAAATAACGCAGAATGAATCTTGATAAGTTCGTTTAAAATGTCAAAAATGTTATGGCTGGAAGGATCAGATTTTTTCTAAGTCTGACTATGATTTATGAAATAATGCATCTAACTGCAATTTTCCGAACAAAACTCGTGTATTGTGAGCTATCAATGTCGTTTTTTCGAATTGTGCATGAATCTAACACTATCCGTTTCATAAAGCGAAAGAATAATTTATGTTCATCATTCTCTCACTCCAACTACCAACCAAATCAATCTTAAAATTACCATCCGGAAATCAACTTGCATAAATAATTGCTTTGTAATCACGAGGTTTTTTAAAATATTCGCATTTTCCAAAAAGGCTGTATGAATCACTTCCTCCACCATTTTTCCCTGAATAACAATTGCTTGCTTAAACATTAGCTCTAACATTCAGTGTTAATTCCATTCAAATTACGCGTTTTATTGTTATTATTGTGTCGTGAATTAGTGTTCGGGTCTCCTGATCTTTGCTCACATTTCCCTTTAGACAAGATAACAAAAGGAACTTTTAATTCTTTGAAGGGACGATTTGGTTGGAAATTATGCAATATTTATGCAACTGTGTATCGTTTTCCCTCTCCTAAGGTTACGGATGCTCCATTGTTAAAAAATGTTAAATCATTTTAGCTTATCCTTTACCACATCGTTTGATGTTTTATCTCTGTGAAGTTCAATTAGTTTAATCGTTTTGTTTTCAACTTGGTGGCTTCAGATTTCGAACGCTCGTGCTCGCATACTTTCAGGAAGAAAATTAAAAGAACTTTCTTCCACTATTTAAGCACTAAAAAGATCTATTTAATCAAAAGTTCTGGACTTCCCTGCCGTAAGTGTCCCATTAAGAAGAGCAAATTCAAATTTCGGATCCTCGTGATACTTTCTGGAAGGGAATTTTTGGGTTTTCTTTTTAAAATCAGAAATTAAAATTTAGAGCTACCCTATAGTTTATGTCTGATTAAATCGTGTAAAAGCGTTTCTCATGGTACATATTTATGTTCTAATCTGTGTAAAATTCCACCTTGTTTTCAACAAGATTGCAAAGAAATGTGATTAACAATTTGCCAACTCTTCTATCAGATTTGTTACTCTCTTTTACATTATTGTAGCAGAGAGTTATTATTAGTTCATCTGTATTTGCTTGTGCAATTGCTAAATTTTGAATTATAACCTTTTCACGCTTATGAAATTTAATGCTGTTGATTTGATCTCCGTCTCTTTCTCGGCTATCAACAACATCAAGAGACCTCTCTACTGTTTCACACTTTTTCATTACTTTTTGCGTTAATTTAATTACTCCTCCCTGGCAAAGTCCTAACTGCAAGCAATCACCACACAACAAGAAGGTTGAAATTCTCTCCTGGCAGTTTAGTGTGACCGCAACCGTGTTCCCTGTTTCACCGTTGCCAAAATCTTGCTTAAAAATTCCTCTAAATTATTTGGCGCGTTAATGTGAGGAAGAACAAGGTTCCGGGAGGCACGTTCGCCAGTTATTGCCGAACGGTAATAGCTTTTAACCGATTTTCCTTGCCTTCACTTTTGCCATCGAAGCCGCCGCGGAGAATGCTACCATCGATTGAGTCATAACTGCTTCTTTTTTTCTTTTCTTTTACTTCTGCCTTTCTTTTTTGGCTTCTTCGGTTTTCTTTATTCGTTGATTTTTCTTTTGTTCCAGATTAACTGCGCCCAGTTCTTCCCTCTTACCTTACAGACTAATCGACCAGTGCATATTTCTCCCCAAGTCCATCCAAAATCGAAAGGTTTTTTCTTCCAAATGATTTCTTGTTGGTTGAAATGACTCGGGTTGTTCCATTCTTTAATTTTCAATCTTCGCCGAGTAGGGGTTTTCATCTTAAATCTGGTTAGTTTTTACAGATATCTGTTTGTTTCGCTCTTGAAAACAACTTCGAGAATCGACCAGAATCATCTTTTTGTTGACTTCACTCTATGATTTCCTTTCTTTTGGTCTGAAAACAAATTTTTGTCTCCTTTATGATATCGACATCGATTTGTTTTGGGAAAATAGAAGTTTGGCGCACGCAATTTACCTAAAATAATTAATGAAAAGTATTCCTTAATAGGCTAATTGGTTTCGGACACAAAAACATTTCTTAATTTTGATTGCTATTCAAGACAAGAATCTTCGAATTTCACGTTGTTTGGCGAATTCTATACCTGGTCAATATGGATTCTTTATTAATAACAATATTCTGTTATTATTCTCTATTATCTTTTGAAGCAAGTGAAGTAAAACTTTCTGTAACTTCTATGCAGTTTCTTACAACATAGGTGCACGATTCTGGGATTTATTGTCTGTCACGTCTTTATGTTTTACATAAATTGTAACCAATTTTCATTATATTTTCTAATACTTTCGTGTCTTGGTAGAAAGGATTGTCTAGAATTCAAAGGATCCTTTATTAACTGACGCAGAACATTTTATAATTAAATTATTTCTCAGTTTGTGTTTTTAATATTATATTGATTATTGAGTAGAATTGTAGGGTATAAAATGTAAGCCCATTTTAATAAGAGATTATCGATCAATAGATTATAAATTTCTGCATGTTGTGGACAGAAAAAAAACATGGCACGGCCTTTGTATTTCAATCTGTATAATGAAAAAAGTATTTTAAGCATATTCTCTTAATTTTTAAAAAAATCAGCATCACTGAAGTTTTAATGAGTTATGAAAAACCTGCTAATAATATTTAATTGACGTGTTTTTATGGGTTTATCTTCTCACAAATTTCTAATTAAACAAAGAAAATTATATGAAATTATGTATTCTAGCAAATACAAAAATGGCCTGCTCATTCAAAAACTCCAATAAAAAGTTTGGCAACAAATAGACACCTAAATCTTATTTCAATTCCCACGTCGTATGCGTAAAAATTACACTGTGTACTTTGTGGATACGTACGTCCCGAAGACCAGCTGTTCTAGAAAAATCCTGGATGGATTCACGAGATGTTCAAATTAGAAGCAACAAAAGAAATTGCACTTTCAGATCTCAAGTGATTTATACTTCGATATTTGTTTTTCTAAAACATAACACCGCAACTTTTTTAACGTC
This sequence comes from Araneus ventricosus, assembly GCA_013235015.1. Lineage (NCBI taxonomy): Eukaryota > Metazoa > Arthropoda > Arachnida > Araneae > Araneidae > Araneus > Araneus ventricosus. Next base: position 1,041,790 of record BGPR01000077.1, read on the forward strand.
TCCCGATATATAAAAGGAAGACCTTCTGTTTTTAAATTTATTTTTCATTTCTTTTCACTTACAAACATCATAGGGAAAAAAAATGTCACAAAAAGTATTTATGTATAATCCTTCAACACCGCAGAGTATTTATACTTCCAAATCCTTCGACATTTTTTTCGCGATGCATCAATTTTTTAAAAAAGGAAACACTCTTAAAGCACATTAGAATAGATTATTGCATCTTAAGCGAGTGATGAAGCTATCATTTCTGCTGTTTCACTTTCCGTTTCGCTCTCGCTGGACGATTAATTCTCTCTTCAACTTCTGTAAATTTTTATAAAACTCGTGTTGTAAATAAATGCCTCGCTTCTAAGCATTAATCGTAATACTCTTCGGTAAGCTTCTTAAAAGTTACTCGTACCTCGATACTCGACTCGGGTGTGATCTTTATAAAACAAAAAACAACCGATATGTATTTAAAAAGAAATAAACAATAAATAAAAAAAGTGCCGAGTTTTAAGGGACTGACTTAATTTTTATTATTTCATCATTCTTCGAGAGAAGTCGGTCCGAACTTTTTATTTGTCTCTGAGTCGAGCAGGATAGCTTGCAATGAAGGATTAATAAACCTTTTCCTTTGTCCTTTTTTTCAGTGTTTTTTCCTATTCTTCTTCTTCTTTTCATTCTTTTGACTGAAAATCAAAAGGATGAATATCACTTATGCATGCGTGCTCCCCCCGTGTGTAAATCCAGGGTAAGTTTCCAAAAGATTTTGCTCCTTAGCTGCAGTAGTGCTTGCTAACGAAGACCTTTGGGATTTTTATGTAATGATCTCGCTAGTTTTGTCGCTGTGCCATTGTTATAAGAACCGTTTTCTCGCGGGGATTCTGTTATTTTTACTTGGGCATTATTCCGGCACCTTCTAAGCAAAAACGCTTCGCACCAGCAGCATGTGAAAAATGAATATTTTTACAAGTCAAATAAATCGTCATCTTATTTTTTGAAAGAAAGACTGATGAAATTGCTACTTCACTACCAACTGACTTATTTGATTAGCTGTGCATAATTAAATTTTTTTAATTATTCTTATTATTCTAATGTTTTTTAATGTCAAAAAATAACGAGGCAAAATTCTTACATATGAGATTTACGAATAGAAAAATGTGTAATTTGAGCAGTTTATCAAACAATGAAAGTGGTTTGGGTTTTATAATTGTAGAAAATATTGTTACGGATTATGTCTTAAAATGAACTTTCAAACTTCTCTTCAAGTTAGAAAGATACCGGGTCATTCCATTGTGACTAACGTAACTTTTGAAAGATTTTAACAAGCTATAATATGACAAAATACTCTTAAATAATCTCTGATGAAACCTTTTATCCTTGTATTTTATGTAACACTAGTCAGTATAACATATCCATGCAGAAATTATTTTAAAAGATAATGATTTAACCAAATTAAATTAAATTTTTAACTTTGTGACTAACGTAACAATTTAGTAACTATATTGTTACGTTAGTATCAATCATTATCTTTTAAAATAATTTCTGCATGGATATGTTATAGTGACTAGTGTTACATAAAATATAAGGATAAAAGGTTTCATCAGAGATTATTTAAGAGTATTTTGTCATATTATAGCTTGTTAAAATCATTAAAAAGTTACGTTAGTCACAATGGAATGACCCTACCTGCACTAACATTATTGGAAGGATTATTATTAATAATAATATGAATTTAATATTATTTAAAAGTATTTTGGTTAGATAACATTTTTTAAATGATCGTTGAAAAATGTAGAAATTTCGGCTAATTTTGAACTTATATAATAAAAAAACCTCGAAAAAATCGCATCGAATTGCATATTACCGCCTTCGTAAATGTATCTGTGCCGCATTCTGTAGCTTTATCACTAACGATTTGTCCTGTAGAGCTTCAACAGGAACACGTAATTGCATTTATTATTATAAAAGAACTGATGAAATTATTATAACAACTGTTTTATTTGATTATCTAGCATCTAATTTTTAACGGTAAACATATATTTTTGAAGGTCGCTTTGGGAATTGAGTATTGTTTCAATTAGCATACCGATATACTCCTTACTGGTGATAAAATGTTTGTAAAAATAAAAGCTAGTTTATAGCGTGTTTAATTTTAACGAGAAAAAATGTTATAACCAATTTAGGGTTGTGTGTTTTTCAAATTGAAAATTCGAGATATTTTAATGATTAAATAAAAATTGTTTTTCGAAATAAAATGCTATTTTAAAAAGCAGTTGAAATTTCCTCTCCAGACAACAATAACTCCTCGAATATGGAGACTAATTTCTTCAATGCAGTACCAAAAACGTAAAAGTGATTAAATTTTATTTCTCTGCATACATTCAAATGCCAAATTAAATTAATATAAATATAATTATGCTTTAATTTTTGAAAGAGGAATAAACGGCCTCTATGAAATTTCAATTATATTTTGTCTAATGAAATTCTTTTACAAAGAATGCCAGCCTTTTTAGATTAAAGGGGAAAAAATTATTATTCTGAAAACTGGCAAATTAAATTTAATAAATATAGAACTGCGCTTCTCTAATGATGATTCACCGTTAACAAAGGAATTCTATTACACATGCATATTTTGTAAACAAAGTTCTCGGGTCTTTGTTTTAAACCGGCCCACTTTTGCCTAATGTCCATTCTGACCGCTGACTATACTTCGGAACCGTTTTTGATTCTACCGCAATTAATCTAAAACGGTATTCTGCCCTTCTTTTTGGGAGGCATTATAAGGGGTGCAGATATGGTTCGGTAGAAAATTATCGTTGCCATCCATCAAAGAGGAAATAACACCGTTATTATTGCCATTACAGTTTTACCAGAGGTATGACACGATTTGGAGCAAAAGTTCAGAGTTGATAATCTAGTCCTGCGCAATTGAATTGATTAATGTTCAAAATCGGGTACTGTTGGAAGAAGCGAGGAGACGTATCCTAACCAACAAGGAGGTTAAATGATTTTTGCTCCTCATGTAAAAATTCTACAGTTAAAAAAATTGCTAATAACCCGTGTACATTCAAGACTTAGAAACAAAATTTAAACAGTATGTTTGAATCATTTGCCCACAATTATTTTTTGAACTTTTTAATTTTTCATGTTTAACTTTAAAAAATGAGTTTATTTCTACTATTAAAACACTTTAACTGATAACGTTTTTAGTGTAAATAAATATATAATAACAAACAGGTAATATAACAATCAAAATCAGCATAATACAAATATATTTCTGTATAACTAAATTCAAATAAACACTTTAACTGATAACGTTTTCAGTGTAAATAACTATATAATAATAAACAGGTAATATAACAATCGAAATCAGTATAATACAAATATATTTCTGTATAACTAAATTCAATAATAAATATACTTTGAAATGGTGCTGTTAGAATTAAGACTTAGGAATCCGCATTAAAATTAGGGAGCAGGTTGTTCTTATAGTTATGAAAGTACATTTCATTCTTCATTGCCTTAAAATATTTAGTTTTGGATACTAATGAAATTATTGTAAAACTGAAGCATTATTCTAGTGTTATAATCAGGGCCATTCTTAAACCTAATTTTAAAGAGGGTTGAATTCTGTTGGTTGTTAAGTCGTTAGATTAGAATTGTGATTGAAAATATTTTTAAGTAATATGTTTTTATTTAAAAAAAAAAACCTGTTCAAAAACGAAGTATTTGTGAAGATCTTTACTCACGCCATCACGGATTTAAACCATTTTTGATAGTAAACTATCTAGCGGCGGTTATAAAGCAAACTTTAAAAGGTTTCGCTTTAGTATTTGATTAAGATTTGCCTTTAAAGGTGAATTTTTCCGAAGTTTAGGTTTAAACAAATTTTTAGCGTCAAATTAAGTCGCTTTCTTCCACAAATGTTTCTGAGCGTCACCAGATTCGCCAAGCCCAATTTTTTAAGTGAAATTAACTGATATGGCGAAAGCTTTCTTTCTGAAACGAATCTTAGGCAGGCGCAAAAATTAGAGAGATAAGCGACCGACGAAGAACTTTGTCCTCATTAATGAAGTGCAGGTGTGTATAGGGCAATAAGGTATTATCAGTTATCGCAAAAACCTTGCCCAAGCGTCGCTCCTTTTCCGTGTGCATCTACTTTTGCTAAGGAGGTTTAACAGATAAGGTGACTTCAACAGACCAGACTTATTTCGCAGTCGCTCGCCTAATTGGAATTGATAAGTCTCTGGAAAATTTCGGTCCACAACGATCAATAAGTTCTGCCTTCCACCAAAATACAACTTGACGTCCTCGTGGATTTGAGAAAGGGTGATGAACCTATCCTCACACCTAGTCAGATCAACATCGTTTGGGGTGAGTAAAGATCTTGCAATCTTTGTTCAATCTCGGTGATAAACATTCCGGCATACGAGATGCGATGGCCTAGATTTTCGCGTTGTCGGGTCCCGTTACCTGCAGAGTCTGTAGTAATCTTTGAGCCTATCGCAGCCTGTAAGCGCCTGTGCAGGTTCCTCTTGGTATCTGTCTGTGTTTTGATCTACGTTTTGATATCACGGTTGCAGCTGCAAATGCGATATTTTTGACACTTTTCTCCAGATCTATCAGTTTCGAATTCATGTGAGGTCCTGTGTTGATATCAGTACTCCTATTCTTTCCCCCCAATTTGATTGTCTGTACTTTTTAAGACATGTTAGGCTGTCATATAATTGATTTGAACAGCTAAATTTTAATGAAGTAGCATCTGCAATTTATAGTTGTTAATTCGTTGCTTGATTGTTTAGTTTAATGACTATATTCTCAACTAATGTCATTACAGTATATATGCAAATTACTCCATGATACCAACGAATAACGTTTATGTCATTGATGAGTTGTTTATACCCTTAATTGATATCCCCCCTTTTTACGAACTCATCTGTTTGCTTGATGGCGATATTTCCGTGTAAAAATCTTTTATTTTTATGAAGTTTTTTGGGCGATCTGATTGAATCCGGAATAAATTAATGAACGATTCAATTATGCATTTTTTTCCAACATTCTCTACAACATTTAAGGAACGAGAATTCGTTATTACAAAGATAAAACAACTCCTTAATGTGGTTTATTTTAATCTGTATTGTATTTTACTTCTCGTTCTGCTTCGTGTTATATTGTTAGTTTTACAGGTAATACCGTAAATAGATTCAGTTTAATGTCTGCTATAAAAAAATGCAAATGTTAGAAGAAAGAAACACGTAGGTGGAGGATATCTACTTTTAAATAAGTAAATGAAAATCATTAAACCAGTGTATTACCCAGTTACGAATAATTACAGTATATTCTGGAATTTCCTTCTGTAATTTCATATTAATTCCACTGTATCTAAGATGTTACCTCTGTCTTTTTGAATTAGTCTGCTTCAGTGGTGTAGTCGCAAAATAAGCAGTGCCGGAGTGCTGTAGCCTGGGTGACAAAAATCACACTGTTTAAGGACGTTTTTGCAATTTTTCTTATTTATTTGTCGTGAAAAAAAGCAGTGCCGGAATGCTCTAGCCTGGGTGACAAAAATCACGCTGTTTAAGGACATTTTTGCAATTTTTCTTATTCATTTGTCGTGAAAAAAAGCAGTGCCGGAACGGCGTTCCGGCTCCACTACACCCCTGATCTGCTTTCGGTTTCGCCACTTCTTAAAACAACTGACATCACCGATTTCTCTGGTGAAGGAAATACTGAATCATTTATCATTCTTATCGAGACAGTAAGCGTTTGTGGTTTTCTTTTCATTTGTTTTTCTCACAATAACATCTGTAAACAACAGTTAAGCATCTCAGGTAGATATAATAATTTCTTTCAAAGAAAGTGAAACTACCGTTTCTGTTTTTCATTTGAAAAAGAGCCTATGCAGAGCATAAGGAAGTTATTACAACTTAATTAAAGTAATAAGAATTTTATTTAACAAAATCGAGTCAAGCATATCGAGAAAATGAAACAGCAACCAAAGTTTTTAAAAATGTTAATCAATTTTTATATAATTGGTTTCAAAAGTCTTAGCATGCTTTTTATTTATTTATGTGCTGTATATCATTGTGCAATGAGACGATTAAATCGTTTTGGAGTTACTACTCTTGCGTCTGTAATTATAAATCATGCTAAATATAAAGAGTCACTCCTGTTCTAACACCACAATGATTTTGTTTATCCAGTTCGCAATTTATTAGGGTCTGATATGTTCAATCATCTCGAATCGTTCGATTGTTAATGGGTTGTTATGTTTTAATTTTTTCACTAAAGTGGTATAATTTCAGAAGCTTCGCAGGAAACCAAATATTAAAAAAAGTTCAAGAGCATTTTGTCTACTGAATAAATTGAAGGACGCATGTTATCTTAATTGAAAGGAGGATTTCGCAATTTGTTTTCCCATCTAAAATGATGTAATTACATTAAAAAAGCTTTTAATCCAAACACCGTTCTTTTACAGTGAGACGTCGTGGGTGTAATGCATGACAAGATCTACCCAAATAATGTAAAATGGTTTCTGATAGATTGCTTATATCTTTTATGATCTTTCATTCACTGCGTCTTCGTAGGCTGTCCTTCCCTTGACATGGCAAACGATTGGTTTTAGACGGAATTATATCCTGAGGTGATGATCGGATCCAGTAATTTATTCAAATTTTATCAGTTTCTTTACTTTTACTCCAGCATCGTCTTCCGAGCTCGAGTGATCTCCGAGCTTTTCCAGCTCTTTAGCTCGATCAGACACTGATACCGGAGGAAGAAGATGCTTCTGTTTTTAACCTCGTAGTAGGCGGTGCGGAGTCGAAAAGAGATCCATCTCTTGTGTTGTGAATAGCGTGTATGAATTATGTCTGTGCAGTTCGTGAGGATTTGGTTTGTAGGTGTTCATGTCCGAAGGGTTTCTCTAATGACGGTGCACATCCGGTGGCGATTGAAGATGGAGAAGACAAGCTATTAAAACAATGCTCCGACTTTATCGGTGGTCGGTTCCTTTATTTCGGTCTTGATCCGTCTTTGCAGAAATTGATTTCCACTCGTTTGTTGCAATTATGGGATCATCTGTGGTTTTATTGTGAACTAGCTTTTTGCTTCCGGTGAGGACATTCCTGTCTGTTTGAGGACGAACTTTACTTTTTTCTTGTCTTCGGTGGAGGAGGTGCTTAAGGTGATGTCCTGATTGACCGTTGGTGCTCATGTAAATGTAAGGAATGTGGTTTGAGGAAGTTCTTAAAAAAAGATACTTTGTATCAAGTTGCTATTCTGGTCTACCTTCTTCCGCAATTTGAGCGCGTCAGACTACACATAGCAAATGCACACATCTTCTGATCTCGTTTAGAGCTTGCACAATAAGGATCTCTTATTTGATCTCAAATTATGACCTTAAATTTACAAATAATATAAATATAAAACAAAAGTAAAAAAAAGAAAGAGTATAGATAAGAAACAAAAGATTTAAACAATAATTAATTTATGGTTAATAGCTTTGTTAAATTTTGTTAATTATATCTGTTCTTAAATTTACAACATATCGTCGTCGTTCACGCAAAAGTCACTAGGTACCAAACTGTCGTTCTGATATGTGGTCAGTTTAAACTTAATTAATTTCGAGTCGTTATGATAAACGGTAAAAACTATTTTACAGATTTCTAGCTCCTACCGTTGATTTACTGATTTTTAGATAACAGTTTCTGTCACGAAATAATTAATTGAAGATTCTAATTCACTGCAGTATTCCGTTAAAAGGTGTTTGTAGACTTCCGCCTGTACGACGACGATATGTATATTACAAGAATACACATAATTAATCTTTCCAAATTTTAGAAAAATTAGTTAAACTGAGAACATTTACTTCCGAAAATTTTGAATCCTTGCATCCGAAATTTATTTTGAGATGCTGTATCAGCGGTTTAAATTGTCGAAAATGCTTACACGTCTTTTGAAGAGTTTGAATAATAACTTAAGACATCAAATGTGCCACATCTCTAGATTTCTGTTATCATCCATTTTATTATTATATTTCATGTTAACTTGAATCTATTTACTCCAAGTTAATGTTGCACAGCAAAGGCGTTTATGAAGCCTACAGTGCAACGTCTTTTAATACTTGAAGAGCGTACTCCTCGTATTAATTTGTATTTCTTGGAGCAGACTCTTAAGTATATACAGCGAGACAAGTTTCGTTAGTGAACGAAGAAAGTAGCTTTTAACTTTTGACATTTGAAGTTCAAGATTACATAACGCAGCTTACCTATCATTTCGCACATTCGGATGAACCAACCAAAGTGAAGAAAGCGGGGAATGAAATGGAGGGTCGACTTCTTCGAATTCCACTTCTTGCATCAATTATCACCACCCTCACATTTATTCAGCGTGAGATAAACGACCAGTTAACGCCCTGGGGTGATTTTTTTTCTGCGTTCCTTTCCCATCCGGAGGGGGGACAAGTTCTTCCGAAGGGGGAGGAAGAAGGTTGGATTTTCCAGATCCCCTCGCAATTTGACCCCTGGATCATCCTTCGTAACGATGCAGCATTGTGGTTGGGCACGCCTTCTCGTGGCGAGCGGGTCTGTTTGGTCCATCTACTTGGAAATAGGTTGACAATGACACACGCGTCTGTCTCTTTATCTTTTTTTTCCTTCTTTGATCCACGACAAGAATATAAAACTTGTTTATGATTTATTCTTTCAGATTGATATTAGTTTCCCGAGAGAGAAAAAGTTGTACCTAAAAAAAAAAATTTTCCTATTTTTCTTTTTATTGTTCCTGCATATTTTCAGTACATTTACATTAACTAAATTGTAATAAGCTGAATGCCCGTGTTTAACGTTCATTACGAATTTACATTATAATTAAGACCAATTATCTTTTTCTGTTGCAAAGAATTTGAAAAAAGTCATATCTTTTCCCCAAAATAATAGCTTGTTAAAAATTTTAGGATGCTACGTACACTAGATTGATTTCACAAAATACCTAAATCGGCAGTGCTTAAAATGCCATTTGTTTGTTTAATGAGTCGAATTTCCATTATAATTAAAACCAATTATCTTTTGCTGTTACAATGAGTTTGAAAAATTACGTTACTTAACATATATGTAACTCAAATTATATATTCCCCAATATTAAAAAAACTTCGATAAAGAAATAACAGTTAACAAATAATTCTCTCTGTTGCTTTAAACCGTTGTCTGAATAAAAAACTTCAATTGTACATTGAACTGTTACCTATTGTTTTGTTAATTTTCAGTTTAAAAGTTAATTGTCATGTATAAAAACTTTCCATAAGTTGTTTGTTTCAGCGACTGTTCGATAGTGAGACTATTCAATCAACACTCATGCCTTCTTGTCTCCCGTATAAATGTTCTTAATCATCAACGAAAGATCCATAGACGATTGGGTTTTTCTTTTCACCTTCATTAGGCATTTTTAAAGTGCAGTATTTTTCCAGACATTGTAATGCATAAATTTGAAATTTGCTTTCGAAATTAATAAATGTCCCGTTTGAATGAAATCCTGGGTTGGGTCTCCCAAAGATTTAAATCATGATCTGTTTTGAGACCATTCGATGGCCTGCTGCAGAGACCCCATACAGAGGAAGATCTTTCCTAATAGATTGATGGAATGGTTTGATTTAAATCTTGGACACATTTCACAGTAACGATAATAAACCTTCATTAAAAAACCCCCACCGAGCTAGATCCCACTCAAGATTTGGACATCGGACGCTGCAGACAGACAAGATTCCACTCTCTCATTGGCGAATTGTTTTTCATTTTTTAAACGCTCCCTGCCTGCGTCGGTCCATTCCTGTCTTGAAAAGTATCTCTTCTTCTTTCTTCCAGAGACAATACCTGCCTAATGTAATTTATCGTAAGTAGAGGTCGCCCCTGCCTTGTCAGGACCCCTACTGCTTTAAGAATTCGTTAAGGGTAAATACCAGAACCGTCGTTCATTTGCGACTGTGACTTTCCAATGTCTGTCCCTCTTCTTTTTTTGTGACCCCCTTAAAAGAGTGGAGCCTTTTGACTCGAATGAGTATTTTTAAAGTGGCACTTTTATCGTTCTGAGGAGTAGCTCCCTTTCTCGTAAAAATCGTAAATGCTTTACGCAGGTGTTCGTTGAAAAATCGATCTTTGAAAAGAAGAGATGATGGTTTTGTTGTTTTGGCTTCGAACGTATTAGTTACGCTGCTCCTTTCACACGCTTAGGGGTTTTCTTGAATATTTAGCGGGTGATTTACTTTCGGTTTTGAACTCTGAACCTTGGAGGGGTTTGTATGCAGGGCTGTTAAGGGTGAAGGGTATAAATAACCTCCATTAGTTCGAGAGAGATTGCTGAAAAAGTATTTACAAGACATGAAATAGCCATGATTATCGCAGAATGTAAATTAAGTTTGTGTAAAACGAAGTTACAGGTTTGAGTAAAAGGTTACAAAAGTCTTGTAAACGTAAAATTTATTCTTTTGTGTAAAGTAAAGCGAGATTGTTAGTATAAAAAAATTTTGAATAATTGCTTAAATCCCCCTTATTCATATAATCCCCCTTACATAATATTAAAATTTTATTTATATTTTTGAAGAAATTAGGAATGTTAGACATGGTCTTCCGTACCGTATACATCAAACATACTCGTGACAAATTTAAAAGAAATCACTTTAAAATCTTATTAAAAAGATTACCAACTTTGGTGTATGGTACCAGATTTTAAAAGATGTAATTACGTAAAACGTACATAAATGAAAATTTTCACAAGAAAATGAAGATCAGTGTAATATATTTGTGAATTGTGTTGATTACTGCATAATCATTAATGTATGGTCATTGGATACGTTTCTTTGTATTCTTCGCATTTAAAATTTTAAACGAATTAAATTACGTTTGTAACCGTCGTACAAAGTAGAATTTGATTTATAGTATTAGCCAATATACTTATTAGCAAATATACTATCTTGCGAATGTTAAAATTAATATCTTCTGAATGCTCCAATAAGGTTGAAAAATAATTAAATAATGTTTAAATTATATTGTAAAGACTAAAAGTATAAGTGTTTTAAAATTATATCTCAATTTTAAAGCTGTTAAAAGTTGCATTTCCTCTTGTTTTTAAGAAGAAATACTGTTGCATAAATTTATGTTGACATTCAAAATAAACTTTTGAAATAAAAGTTATTTTAAATATTGCTTACTTCACTCTCTAATGACGTATTCTCCCTTAAACTTTCTTTTTCTAGCCAGATACCATCTTCTACTCAAATATAATTTCCTTTAATCAATTTCATGCATCTCCAAGGGAATCCACCTTATAATTGAGCACATTTAATAGCACGACGTTTCTTTCGTACTAACTCAAATATCATGCCATATTAAATGCTTCCTTAAGATAACGTCGAAATACATATTTGCATTTTGTGAAAAATCATGAGGTTCACCGATTACTTTATGAATCACGTCATGTTTCTTTCTGACGGTAAATTGAAATTGCTTATGACCAACTTTTATTAAGACGTCTTGCATGAATTGGACAACCCTGATACCGATTGATCAGCGTTTTCTCGATCAATGCTCATTTTCCCTAACCTGCTGTGTCAACATTATCTCAAAACCAATTACCAATGGTATTTATTTAAGTAAATGCATGTGTACGGCCGTGAGTGTGTCTGACATTTCTTTTAAACAACATGTACCTGCTGAGATAATTTTTATTGAAGCACTTCTCATCTTTTGCCTTGTACATGAACATAAAGACTGTCGAGCAATTAAGAATTAATTGAAATGTTAGAAAATGTTGTATAACGTTGCGAAATGGTCTTGAAGAATTTTGTTGAATTTGATGTAAGTCAACTCCTCCTTAAATTGATTCCTAAATCCATTTTTCAAATATCATTACAACTTATTGAATATAACAACTTGCTGAAATAATGCTGCTTGGATTCGAATAAGATCTTTAAAATTTGGTAAGTCTTTTTATGACACTTTTACTTTTTATAAAGGAAATAGTTAAATTCTTTCTTTTTTGTTCAGTCGAGGCATATATGCACCATTACTTCAAAAGGCACTATGATTTTGACGCTATAAGCAGTTTGATGGTTGGTTGGCTGATGGCCTCGATAGATCAACACTTCTAAGGATGCTATAATTGTGATGTTATAAGCGGGCTGATAATTTGATGACATTAATTTTTAGTGAGGAATTACACATACTGACGTTAAATGAAGGTTTAGGGGTTTTTATGAGGATGGGAGCAGTTAATGATTCTATAAAATATCTTCTACAAAGCATTGTTATTGCTAGATATTAAAACAAAGCTGTGAGAAAGTTTGAATATAAAGTCTTAAATTGTTTTTAAATGAATTCTATAAACTTTTACATACTATGTTAACTGCTAAGAGCTTCTGAATTCTTAAGCCTTTACATGCTCAGGCCAAGAATATTTATAATTTTTAGCAATAAAAAAAATCATAATTATAAATTAAATATTAACATGTTATTGGAATGTTATTTTTAGTCATTGCGACTGAATTTTTTTTCTTTGCTGTAATAATACTCCAACTCAGGATAATTTGCCTACTGTCGAGTCATTTTCAAAATGGCAGTTTAAAAAGAAACAGGCAAAATTATTTTATATAATCTCAATTTAATTAACGGTAGCGACGGTTGAAAGTCAGTTTTACATTTTTATCAGTCGTGGGGTATCTTTAATTAAGGAAAACAAAATTCATAATGCAAAAGAGAAAAACAGAAAAATTAATTATTTTGTGGAATTGGTTAATATTCAGCTTCATTATGCTTATCTGATGGGTATATGCTATTTGTTTCCATCTTCTTTTAAAGTATATTATGTTTTCATTAAAAATATCTTGGATTTGTGTTTTTGTTGCTGTATGAATTTGCATTTTTAGAATACTTTGCATTCGATGCTGAATAGTAATAAGTTGAAGAAGAAACTTGAATTTTGAAATTTAATTACAGTAGTAGGAAGATATCCTTATCTTCTGCAATAAGAAATATTTCCTTCATTCGTTTTCGGGTAATTTGAATAGCGGTAATTTCGTCTTTTTAAAATTCTTTGTTTTTATATACTTGGCATTTTATTTCATGTCTGGTAACATCACATTAAATTGGAATTCGACATAAGATGAAATTGGACGTTAATGAAGTTTATGAATGTCCGTATTTCGTGTTTTTAGTTCTTAATGGAAACCTCCATCCGATGATAAAAAAGTAAATACAGATGAAGGAGAAAAAAAATGGCTGAAATTCAATGTCGGGAAAATAATGAGTTTTCGCAATCATTAAACTTTGTTATCAAAATAGAAGGGGCGAAAGCAATTTCTCTCTTGTCATTGCGGTAGACTGTAAAGCGGTAAAATGGCGAAGACGGTGGAAAAATATAAAAAGAATGATCTTATCAAGTTTATAAATTTTCGTTCCTCGCTCAAAAAATTTCGATTTCTTTTCTTTTTCCCGTACTTCTTTTTTGTAGTTACTTACCTCTCAAGGAATTGAAGAAACCCGATACTCTGCAGAATTGTAATTAACCGAAAAGCAAGTGAGTTGAAAAAGGAAAAATAATAATAAAAAAAAAATAAAAAGTAAGAGAGAGAGAGGAAGAAATATTTTTTTGAGGTTTTTAGCGACTGGCAAATTGAAACAAACGTAGTTAAAAAAGTAACAACCAGAAAAAAAAAAATAGTACTCATCAAGAAAAAGGTAAGATTCCATCGCGCATAATCAAAGATGGCGGAGCAAATATAATTGCCAGATGAGATAAAAGAAGTTTCGCCTGGTAGTAATAAACGGGAACATTTCGTGTTTGCTGAAGATAATCAACCGATGCATCTGGCAACAAGGACGACCGTTTCTATGGCAACGGCCGCTTGCACGAGATTGCCAAATCAAGCCTCTACTTCTCTGATATACGCAGTTTTAGCAAATGGTTGTGTTCTTGCCAATGAAAGATTTCCGCGAGAACGTTCACTAGGCCCCTCTAATTACGTTTCACTCCCGTTTTTAGGGATATTTATTTACTTATCTGTGTGCAGAAGAAACTTCTTTTTTTCTCTTTTGTTCGTTCCACGTTATTTTGATACCTCGTTGGGAAGGGTTCTCTCGTAGCGCAACGAAAGTTTTGCACTTCCTCATTTGAGTAATAAAAACCCGCCGGTTTAGTGCTGTTTTACTACTTGTGGAATATTGCGGAATATGTTGCTTTAGCCAGCTTGTAATCTGTCACCTTTGCATTCCTTCAGTGTTCTTGTCCGCTGCTTGTTTCTGTCGCTTAAAATAATATCGTGTGGATTTAATTTCTGCATTCCATTTCCTGTGGCATTTTTATTTGTGCAAGTATGTTCAAAATAAATTTTGAATTTTGCTCCTTTTTTTCTGTAATAAGTTTAAGTTATTAGTGGTTTTTTTTGTTTGTTTTGCATTTTCTTCTAAATATACGTATTGATATCTCAGGTTCATCAGTGTGCGGAATTTGCAACTGATTTAAATTTGTGATTCCTCAATTAACCATTTTAAGAAATACTTTTACCCATCAACAACATTCCACTTTTTTTTCCCATCGATTCTAACAATATATTCGAACGGTAATTTTAAGTACGAAAATTTTTTTTAAATCTAAAATTACGTATTGAATTGAACTTGAGAATGAGAAGTTGTATTCATGGCGTTGTTTTATTTCATTACAAATTCTTATTTTTTTATAAAAAAAAAATTACAACCTAGCAGCAAGAAATAAACATATCATTGCATTTTTGTAATAAAATATTTATGATTTATTAATAATCAATCATTATCACCTTGTAATGGATATCGTAAATATTAAGCAAAATCGTAAATATAATATTTATGCATAAATTAAATACAAATGTTTTAGGCAGTTGTATCAGTTTATTTACTTGTATTTCCTTTTCATTTTGAGACGTCGTCAGGGTAGTTACAAACAGTAAAAGTAATAAAGTAAGTAAATAATGAGTAAATTAACAAAAATTATATTGTTTATATTGTTATAACGAAAGCAAATAAATAGTATTTTTGTCAGTTCGATTAGTAATTAAATAAAGCTTTATTTTACTTCTTGCACTCTCATCTAAAATATTATCTATAGAATTTACATTAGTACAATTCAATTAAATTGCTTGTCTCTAGAGATGCATGGCACCTGGTACACCTAACGATTAAACTTGGTCAGGGGGCCATTTAGTTAAACGCTTCCATTGTGGTCAGCGGTGAGCTCGAATGGCGTCACGAGTGACCACTGCTGCTACCTCCTCCTGACCATTGATCCACCCGATCCTTCTCTTCTTCTCTGTCTTTTTCTTTTTTCCTTCCTCCGTGTGTGTTCACTCTTTCTTTTGGAAAGGGTGATAGCGTTTGGCTTTTGGCGATTGCTTCGATCGTCCGAATGCGGTTAGCGGTTACGAGTGAAAGAGAGAGAATCCACGCCCCCCACCCCCTCCCAACCACCGACTGATCTGTTTGGTTTGTCACCGAGTTGCTTCGTTCACTTCGTCAATCACTATTTTCTCTCTCTGAAGGCCTCTCGACTCTGTGAGGCAGTTTTTTCAATATTTTCTTTGTGTAGTCACCACTGCCGGCTGGATCTTTTTCCGGTGCCGTGCGGCGGATTTAATGAAGGTTACGGTTCTAGGTACATGATTAATAGAATTAGAAAATAATTTTTTGGGTGAGATAGCTGAAATGAGTAGACTTGCTTTACTATAGAAAGGAATTTCGCATGACATTATCTTAGTATTCATAAACTGCTCTTCATAATCAATTTTGAATGAATATTTTTTTGCTGTTTTCTGAGGTATTGTTTATCAAACTTTCAATTTTCAGAAATGGAAATATAACCAGCTTAATTTTCAATACAGCTTTTGATGTTATTATTTTAATTTGGGTTTAGTTATTTCCTAATTTCTTAGATTTTTAAATAAAAAAAATATTAGTAAAACAACTAAATAAATCTACCGAAATTTGTAATAAAGTGGAACGTGCTGACTGATTAAATGCCGAACTAGCACTACGTGTTTGTGGTTGAGATAGCTGAAATGTGTAGACTCGCTTTACTATAGAAAGGAATTTCGGGCATCATATCATTATCTTAGTACTCATAAATTGCTCTTCATAGTCAATTTTAAAATTTTGAATGAATATATATGTTCATTGTATCCTCAATAACACAAAAATGTCCTAGGTAAGTCGATAAGAACAAGGATTTTCCTGCATCGCATTCCTATATGAGATATAGAGATTTGGCTGAAGTTTCGTCGTAACGTAATGAATTCTTGTTTATATCAATCATCATACGAAGAATTGGTTGCATTTAAAACCGGTTTTGAAAAGTAAATTAATGATTTACTATATTTTGTTGATAATTATACCAATTACTTACTTTTGTTACGAATCGTTTTTATTACGAATTATATATGATTATTTATTGTTTTAGTTGGGTATTTATTAATTACATAAATTATCTATTATAATGTGGCAACTTCGTGTTTTATCTAAAGAAATCTCTTCCTGTTATGGGAAAAGTCCCTGTCTGTTTAAGCACTGATAGTAAACGTGATTAAGAATGAACAGAAAGGTAAAAAAAAAAAAAAATTATCGATAACCTGCAGATGAAAACACGCGTTGACTTATCACTCCTGTGTGGCGATAAAAATTTAGCACAAAGAAAATAAATTGCTTTAATGGGTTTTCCAGAACTATCAGTTTGAAAGAATGATCAGCTACTTTAATTTTCGGCAATAACAAAACTCTTCTAGAAAAAAGTAGTCTGGTGATAGCTGAGTCAACTTATAGATAAAACGATTAAAAGAATTGTTATTTTACAGTAGGTATTGGTTTTGTTCGAATATTCAAGAGTTAAACAAATTATTATTCCAATACGAATAAACAGGATTCCTTTGTTCGTTCTAAATGAAAACCGACCTTCCGAAAATGCAAACGATTTTTCGTAAACACATTTTTGATCGCGCTAAAATCACTGACAAGTTTGGTAAATTCGCCAATTGAATGTATATCTTAATTCATTTCAATTTATATGTCATTTGATTGTACGTGTAGATATTTATGAACATTTTATATTGTCATTGATTCATCTCTATTCCCACGAGAGGAAACAAATTCCAATTCTCAAAAGATTCGACTCTGTCAATTTCGAACAGAAAAAGAAAACAAATATTTTCTTTCATCGACATATTTACACGTTGTTTTGTATATAATCAAAAATCTAATTTTCTCTTCAAGAGAAGAATTTGTACTGTTTGTTTCGAATTTTAATGCATCTTTAATGGTTGTGAAATGTGCGTGGGTGTAGTTTGTTTGGAACATTTCTATATATTCGAATTACATTAAAAAGAACAATTCCCGCATTACTCACAACCGGAAATATAAAAAAATGTAATTATTGCCATTGAGTGTTTCTTTGTCACCGTTAGCTGTTTCCCATGCTTTGTTCGAGCTTTTGAGCAATCAAACCTACTTTAGAAAGTGACCTGATTTCTGGGCGTCGTTTTTTTCTTTCCACCTAACATTTTGCCATAATTCATTTCGAACGCTGAGCTTATTTGCCATTTTTTTTCTCGGAGGTGTCTCATTACGATTTAAAACTACTTAATGTCAGAAGATTGCACTTAAATACGTCGATAATAAAAAAAAGAAAAAGAAAGAAAGGGAGTGTTATGTTTAATCAAGGAAAAGAAGAATGGTTGAGAAATGTCACACGTTCTTTTTTTCCCGCCAAAGAAAACGGTTAAAGAACGAAGTTGAGGGAAAAGTTGCAAAATTGCTTATAACTATGTGTTTAGACCTTTTCGTCCTTCTGAGACAATTGTTTCTGATTGCTAAGTATCGATTTCTTTTAAATATCTATATTTGATTGCTTGATATTTTTTAAAGGTGAAACTTTTTTCCCCAAAATCACAGGAAATGTATCCATTATGCATTTTTAATCTCAATTGTTATCACTTATTTAAAGGGGGAGGGGGAGTAAAAGGAAGGCATATTTATTATGAGCAAATCTAACAAAATGAGAAAAAAAATATGAGTTTAATCAATTGTCTATTTAGTTTTCCTGACAATTGTTCAGGTACAAAGTAATATGTTATGCATGTGTGATTTTATAGATTTGAGGTTTACATTACAAGTAAGGCGTGGTGGGACTTTTTTTCTCCTCTGCATCAGATTGTGTTTTTATGAAGATATTTATATCTGAAATGCGAAGTGATTGTAAAATGGTGGCTGTATTGGATTTGGGAATTTTTTACTTCTCTAATAAGTTTCTTTTACTTTTTACATTTTGTCGTCACAGTCCGCATATTATCAATCATTATGATATTTCTTGCAGTCTGTTGTATTGAAGAATTGGTTAGTTCTCTGATTGATGTTTGTAAAATTTAAAAAGGCAAGAAAAAAACATTATTTATTATTCACTTTCATTTTTTTTCCTTCTAAATTTTGCTAATATAGCATGGTTTTTGAAGTTTAAATCTGTTTTTAAAAAAGTCATTAAAAATTTATAATCATATTCTTTACTTGCTGATGAAAATGTTTTGTTTTTTTAATTTCGCTGGTTTTATTCTATTTTTTGCCAATCTATTGTAATGATCAAAGGGACTGAAGTACCTTTTTGTTTTTCACAAATATTTGTAATATTTCTTTATTCTTTTTGCTAGATAGTTGCAAAAAAAAAAAAAAATGTTAGAATAAATCATTCAAATCTGAGTCAACTGACCTGAAGAAATTATGTTCATAGTTGAAATTACAAATATTTTGAACTATATTCTAATTTTTTAAAAACTGTTTTTGTCTTGTAGGATGAATACAAAATAAAGGAAATAAAAAATACCATAAAGTTGTAACTTAAGCAAAAATTATAAACGTGGAGTAAAGACACGTCATCGCAAATTCAATTCTCTTCATGCGCTGCTCTGTATTCTAGTCATAAGACTTTTCAATATTTAATTTCCATCTTGCTAGACTTTATCTGCAGCATCAACACGCTCTTAAACCTTACTTGTTTAAAATATCCGATTTCCAGTCCTTCTACTTCTGCCCATCTCCAATTTGCCTGCACCAGGAAAATATACTTGTTGAATCCCAGTAGTTATAATTTCCCCAGCCGGAGACGAAGCCCTTGCCTGTGCAGGGGCGCATAATGCACGGAGGGAAAGAACAGTCTCATTAGGAAATGTCACGGTTATGAACAAATCCTCTCCTGTATCGATCGTCGTCGGCCATGGAAAGACCGAAATGGATAGTTATGATTATCGCCAGCCGTTAAAACTACCGCCGCATGGACAATGGCTCTTAGGGCTGGCCCCTAGCGAATGCGCTTCTTTTAAACTGGTGGCAGGGATTGGATTCGGGAGTTAAGTGCCTTTGGGAAGGGGGGTCATTTTATTTATCTTTTTTTTATCAAATGGGGATGGAAAGAAAGTATTGAGAATTGGATAATGGAATTGGTGCTTCTAAATCTTTCTGGCCCATAGAGTGGATTCTCCACAGTTTTCCACTGAGCTGATTTTAGTGTCCACATTTAGTGCTGGGATACTTATATGCATTACGGCCCTTGCTAGAATTAGTTTAGAAGTAATACGGTTTGTTATATATGTAGAAACTCCTAATCACTGATGTGGACGCAGTGTAGAAAATCCTTCAGAGTGTAGCTGGACTTCAGAGAAAATTGTTGAAAACCTCACTGTAACGCGCTGTATAGAACAGTGGGATTATGAAATATTTGAATTAAAAGGAGGTGTTTCTACATGCTTGAATACAGTTTGTTGTGCGAATGAATGTTTTGAAATGATGTTATAAATGCAGATTTTTTACTAGTTATCCGCTGTGAACAATAAACACTCAAGAAGGTGGCATATAAACTGTAGTCGATGAAATTATTTCTGTTTTGGCTCACAGTTCGATTAAAATCTATAAATAATTTTTAGCCAAAATCTCATATTTATTTTATTTTTATAAAAAAAAAAGAAGCAATTGCATATGCAGTGTTAAATTGAATGCTAAAATAAATACTGTTATTTTCTCGATAAGTGTAATATTTTTATTTAATTTTCACTACTTCATATTTCTAAGATATTTTATTTATTTGTTGACTAATTTTTTAAAAAAAAAACACATAATTTAGAATAGTTTCTTGATATTGTAACTTTGATTTGTGGCAAGCAATTCATCATTTTGTGGATTTTTAGTTTTATGATTTGTATTAATTCTATGGCTTACTTGATGTTTTATATTATTTGCCTTTTAGTACATATTTAATTTTTTTATAAATACTTTTTCTGCAATTTAATGAACTCATAAAAGATCTTTTAAAAAACTGCAGGCAATTATTTTTAATTGCTTTAATTTCATTTGTTGTACTACATTGTTGTATTCCTAAACTATATATCATCCAGACAAACATTCATTGCGAAATAAAAACAAAGAAACATCCAAAATTACCCGAACATTCGCATTGTGAAAAATTAATTACCGAGAAAAACCACCGGGCTGAAGTAATCGCTATTAGCATTCATTGCGCATTATTGTTTTAACACGAGCAGGCAGACATTCAGTCTGAGTAATTCATTAAATAAATGCATCGCAATCCATACCGGAAATACTTTTCGAAGCGTTACTGCAGAGGATCATCATTTATTCTTGTCTAGAATTAACCTAATCAAGCACACCTGCCAAGGGATGTGTTGAATCAGTGGTTCGGATTGTAATGCTCGGACGTCTGTGCCATTGCCAATGTGAAGAAGAATTTTAAAAACTCGAAAAATTAATTAGGACACAAGTGGAAACGACTTATTAGGAATATTCTGCGCGTGCTTTGTTTTTTTCCCATGCAAGATGATAAAAGAAATGTAGAATATTTTCCTGTTTGTTTGTGTTAAATCCGGCTGTTTCTGCGCAATGCTGCCAGTTTAGGGGATGATAATTTGTAATACAGCCTTGACTTGCTTAAGTTGATATAGCAGAGGTTATTGCGCTGGCTAGATTTGGAAGATATCTATTTATTTTTTGTGGAATACATCTCTGATTTTGCAAGCTAGTTTTACTTTCACATATGTGGTAAGTTTTCTTTTATCTATTCCTAAATTCATTGTTGGATAAAAGAAAAATTAAGTGGTATATTTTAAAAATTTTCAAGTTGTCAAAAATTTGTGTACTTTTTGGTTAAATTAAGAAAAAATAAATATAATTATAAAACGAATTAATCAGCTTTAAGAGTCTGAACTTTATAAAAAATATATTTAAGAATTTCTTCCCTTTTGTTCCATTCTATTAAAAAATACAAGAAAATGGACAAAATCTATCCGATTCTATTAATTAAACCTTGTCTATTCTCATATACAATGTCTTATTTGTATATAGCACGTATTTTAACCATATTGCTTGTTTTTTAAAGTAACATATTAATAAATTTCATTAGCAAATATAATTCTTTTATCAATATTTTTTGTAGTTAGTATTTATTAATAACTTAAGGCAACTTTAAGATATCATCTCACACTACATACTCGGGTAGGTATAACTACGTTTTGATTTTGGACGAATTGGGAAGAAAATACTTCTTCAAATACTCATGTCAGTGTTGATGAAGTTCAGTGAACACCATAATGGGTTGTTATTGTTTAGAACACCTTAACAGGATATAGATTCAATTACAGTTATTTCATGAACTTTAAAGCAATTAAGACCTTTATTCGTAATTAATTTTTGAGTCAAGTATTTAAAAAAATCTATAAAAGCACATTCTGTCGCAGTTTTCGCGACCCGCAGTTTAGGGAACCCTGACCTAGAACGTAAGACAGAAATCGCCACATTCCTTAATTAGAAAACTTAAGTAGAAAGAAGAAAGGGAAAATTAATAAATCCCGCTAGTGGCACCTCTTGTAGCAAGTGAAATAAAACAATCTCATGCATATGTATGAGCTCCGCTTCGCGCATGCGCTGAAAATGGCGATGAAGATGGGCCGACCCTTGCTGCCTACCTGGCAAGACGAATGTTGCCGATGAAAAGCAGAAGAAAACACCGCTGGCGCGTTGGAGAAGAGTGTGAGCAATTAACTTATGTAAATGACCAAGAAACAAATAACTACCCCCCTACCCTGCCCCTCGACCACTTCCTCTTCACTTCAGTGCCTGCCCTTCCCCGCATCCCTCTCTCGCGTCTGCCACTAGGTACGGGTGTCTTCTTCATTAGGGTTGGACCAGGGTGTGGGATTTTATTGGAATTCTGGTTCGTTAACTGTGGAAATTAAGATTGGGTATGGGTCTCATTACAGAATTATTTTTGTAGTCTTCTTTTTCTTGTACTTTTTTTTTGTAATGAGTAGGACGTGTCCTCTTGCACAAAGTGGTTTTGAAGGACTTTGTTAAGAAAGTGCTTTACTGGAGTTTTTTCAGATTGAAAAAGGATAATGGGTATTACTATAATGTCTGATTGGAATCGGTCCCTTGAAAGGAAGTTAATCTTGTATTTTTCATTTAATAGAATGAAGGCTTCAATGATATTTTATAGACCACTGCATTTAGGACCTTGTTGAATTATAATTGTTCTTAATAGCTTCATGCGTCTGCAGTTTATCATTGTGGCGAAAAATACTGTTATAAAATATGATTTCTATCGAAAGTGTAAGAAAAATGGCTAATTTCATCTTTTACAGCTTGATGAAAACTTGATTCTTTCATTTATCACTAATTGACTCCGGTACTTTCTTAAAAAAAATGCTATCGAATTTCATTATTTTTTCTCTGCGCTTGCAATTAAATGCATGCTGTTATTTATTTATATTATATTGCTGCATCTGAAGTTTTTTTTCTTCTTTTTCACATTTAAAATCTCTTTAATCTTCTTGTTAAGTATTTTTAATATAGCTTAATAAATAAATAGTTTCTTTATAAAGTTGTTTTGACCCAAAATTCTATGAAAGTCAATTGTCATTCCTTGATGATGATCTCCCACTCCTTAACAGACATTTGAAATTGGACAATTATGAAATGGCTTACTTCACTTGAACTGAAAAGAACAATAACAAAGGATAAAGTAACATAAACAACATGAATATTAGTTCTCTGAATTGTTGCCTCGTGTAGATTTATGTTTATTATTGCTCTGATTTTTTTTCCTCCTAATGATTTTCAACGGTCATTTTTGATTTTTTAAAGAGAAAAAAACCCACCGGAGTTGACCATGATTTTTACTTAGACAAACAAGGTCGTTAAGTGGTATTATTTTGCATATAAACATTTGCATTTGATGGTGCTATTAATGTTACTTAAGTTTAATTCAAAATTAGATAACGTGTCAAACTCACACGCTCTTGATACTTTCCTAAATCTGTTAATCAAATTTTTACGATTAGCCTGTATGTTTCCTCATAGTAATATATCTGCCACTGAAAATGTCAGTGATATATGTGGTATCCCCTGGTCTTCTGTCAAAATTTATTGAAAAACTAGAATTCATCTGTATATTTAAATGGCTGATAGTTTTTATAACAAACACAACTTACAGACCTCGCAACTTAAACGTCAGTTGTTTCGGCTTCTGGAGTCGAGGAAAATTAATTCTCTTCTTGGAGGACAACACAGATGACATCCTGCTTGGAGAAAATAAGAAAAGAGAATGCGACTATAATTCTGGTTGGGAAAGAATGAACAAAAGAAGAAAACAAAACAAAGTACTGTGTAAAAGAAAAACGATGTTTTTCGCAAATGCTTTTAATGCATAAAAGGGGGAAAAGAAAAATAATAATGATAAATAAATTTCACTGTGCTATTATAATTAATCGCCTACTAGTGTTAAAGAACGAAGTTGTAAGCTTGACTACGAAATTTGGAAGCGACAAGGGACCATCTACAATTCCAACAACATAAACCTCATTGTGGAGAAATAGTTGAGCGAGCTTTACAAAAGTCGCATTCTTATTTTCTTACATACGAAGTATACATTGAGAAATTCTTCTTGCCGTCAGAACGATCCTGAGATTTTAATGAATTTTGACATTTCAGACCTGCCTGAATTAAATAAAACATTTTTTATAATTATTTCTATCTGTCCGTGTGTATATGAACACTAAGACTAAAAAACACTCTGAGCAAAATGGATGAAAATTGCCATATTTTTTCACGTGAAATGGTAGATCTGATCAATTGATCAACATAGCAGTTATCAGTTTATAAATATTTTAACAGCCTTATTTTGATTATTTGGGAATATCATCTTCCCCTAATTTGAAAACTTTATTTTACTACTGGGACGAAAATTTCAAGTTGAATAGCAGATGCATATCTATCGATCCAAAATTATATCGACATAAATTAATTTCTAGTTTTAAATAAATGTATAGCAAGATTGACATAAATCAATAACGCTGACTCAAGAAATGATTAATTTCAATTCAAGTTTCTTATAAACCTTTTTTTTTTTTGTTAAAATCCACTATATAAGATTTGGAAATTATATTGCCTGTTATATGTCATGCAATAAGTTTCAATGTTTGGGAACTTCATTGAGAAAACTTGAAACCCTAACTCTTCAGAATGATTTTGGCATGAGAACAATTTCCACGTTGTAAAGTGTAAAACCACTTCTTATCTTAAGAACATTTATCCTGCTACAAGTCAGGCATAGCAATGCTGAAGCTGTGGTTTTTTATCAGTTCATTTCCTGGTATACAAAATCCGCTAATTATGTTAATTACTTAAAAGTGAATTACATATTTGATTGTTGAAAAAAATCATTATCTCTCTCAAGAGTGCATGAAATTGTGTAAAGAGAAATTCAAATAAATCTCAGCCTTCCGTAGTTTTCGATTGGACTATTGCGAATCATTATGATTTTGGAAGTAAACAAAGTCGTTAAAAATAAAGTACTGTCTTTTCCTGGATTTAAACAATTATTTTTTGCTAATGAATCATACTTTTTACGTTGAAGGACAGCAGCTTGTTATCAAGCCTTTGACGTTTTTGTCTTAAAATTTCTGTGAAGAAAGTCCCAGTATTTTGCAGCCAGTCGAGCTTCAGCCGTGACCTAAAACTAATCCCATCCTGAATTGAGGAAGCAAACCCTCACTAAAAAAACAAGTCTTTATCGTGGAACTGTTAATGAGAAGGATAGGCACGAGTGTTATGTATGGTCATTTCGAAGCATTGGCCTTGAAGGTACGCGGATAAAGGTGGGTGTGCCCTTTTTGATTTTTGCACGTGCGCCCCCCTGTGGAGCCCATCCCGGATCATCACCTGGGGGGTCGACCGATTGACAGCTGAAAGAGGCTCCGCCCCCAAATGCTCACCTTCTTCTCTTCTGCTGTTTTTGGTAATGGCTCATACCGTAATCAGTGGATTGAACCAGGACCTTAATTGCTGGTGACCTTAGGGTTGCGAAAACCCTTGTCACTTGATTGACTGTTACATTTAAACTATTCATACGAGCATCCCTTTCGCTTCTCTTTCCCCCCGGTTTTTTTTCCATGAAATGTTTTTAATTAAACAAGTTTTGATTGCAATAAGGAGGGAGGGGGTGGAGGATGCAACAGGTGGTGGCAGAGGTGGAAAATGATTGCGGACTTCGGTTCACTCCCACATTCCGATTCGGATTTGTTTGATATATAACCGCATGCCCTGTCCAAAGCATGATTTTGGTCTTCTTTCAGTCGGCGTACTTCAATCTGTATTGTATGTCAGCTCATTAGGTTTGAATTTTTTACTACTCTTCATTTCGAATGCGAAGGATTGGTAAGGGATGCAATTTCTGTTATTTTACCCACAGAAATGGGTTTTTTTCCCCCACGGAACATAAAATGAGACTTTCATGATTGATTAAATCAGTAATAACTAAGCGAATTAATCATTTACTTGAACTCCTGGAAGCGAGAAAATACAAATCTTGATTGTTGTTCAATATAGGTCATTGCCGAACTTTTGATTACTCTAATATGCCCTCTCGGTATTACCCTTATTGTTTATCTGTAACCTTTAATTATTATTTACATTTTAAATCGTGGATCTTGATTGATTAACTTGAAAATTTAGTTAGGAAACGTGATGAAAAAAATCACCTTATTGAAAAGTAAATTTTCGTTGTATATTAGTTGCCAAAGATTTCTAGAGTATTTCTGAATGATTGATTGACCATGAAACTATTTTTCTCCTGTTTGACCTCTGATATTATTTTATTGTACCTTTGCTGCGATTAATGAAGGACGAATAATGCATTTTAATCACAAGATGTTTTAACAGACGGGCAGAATAACCGATAATATTTGCATACCCCAGATATCTCCGCATATAAGTTTCTTTAGTTAATTCTTATATCATGCGTTTCATTTCAGTATTTTATCATATCTAATCAATGTAATCACCTTTCCAGTCATTTTTTAACAAATTTTATTTGCACCTAATGCTTTCTTTACAAAGATGTGTTGTAATTTATGAACTGTTGGTAGCACCTCTAAATAGAGTCGTAGAAAATTTCGTCAAGCCCCCTTCTTTTAGATTCTGCAATAACACAATCACTGTGGCTCAAAAAAATCGCTGATACTTGTGCAACAACTATTCTAGATTGAATTTCTTCCGATTTATCATTAAATGCATCCTAATTTTCATATTTATTTTCCGATTTATCATTAAATGCATCCTAATTTTCATATCTATTTTGCAATTTTTAAAATTATGACAAAATCTTTTTGCTGAAAATGAGACCGCCAAAAATTTTATAACCTAAAAAGAAGTTTCAAGTCGAAATAGCTTAAGAAGCTCCAATTTGTACGCGTAAATGAGAATTCAACCGTGTTTGAAATTTATTCTGCCAATATTTAGAATAATAACCATTTGCAGAAACAGTTATTTTTGCTGAAGTGTAATACAACCAAGTTCTCTTATTCATAAACCCAAGGTGGGTAAATGATATATAAAGAACTTGTCCTGATGGTGGTTTCTTTCATCACTTTATTGTGATTTACTACTTCTTTTATAAGATAAAGCTTCCCAAGCTATTTTGCATTGCTAATCAGAGCGTTGATTTATTGAACTTATAGATTAATGTATTTTGCTTTAAGCAACTTCTCGTGATCTTTTTTGGTTTTTGGCTGGACTTGTAATGCCTAGACTTACAAGGGGTTTATGCACCTCACTCTAAAATAACAAACTGCTTTGAAACTCTCCGAAAGAAAAAAAGCTAAAAGATTCTTATTGAACAAAAGTTCAACTGAAAACATGTATGAAAGCATTTTTATTGGTTTTAGGAGAATTAATCATGACAGGTGTATGGGTAAGAAGTAACTTTTAATATACCTTTTGAAGAATGCCTTTTAAATAAATATTTTAAAAAAACTATACAGAATAAACTATATACTTGAATATATTTTTGTTTATTGTTTCATAACATCGTAGAGTTAATGGCTAGTAATAAGTAACTTTTTACCTGACTTGTAAAGCTACAAGTTTATTCTTTCTATTCGTGCAGAAAGATAACTACTTTTCACTTTACTTGGATTAAACTGAAGACATATGTGAATTATTCTGTAATGTGTTTGGCCAATTGAATCACAGAATAACTTCGGCAGCGAGTAACTTTTAGTGTAATTTGCCAAGTTCTTTTGCCATCATTTGTACCACTAATTCATTTCTGTGCTTCACTTACGTCGTGAGCATAGGTTGAAATCGTGAATCTCATCTGCCAGATTTCTCCAATACACTTTTATGTATTATAATTTTCTTTTCCAAGTTAAGATAGTATCTGGATCTGAATTATTTTAGATGGCAAATCCAGATGTAATGTCGGGAGCGTGACTTCTTTTTACTACTAGTGATTGCCAGGCATCCTACCGAAGTCCTTTCAGAACTTATCAAAGGCAATTTTATACCGGGACACGATCTTTAAATATGCATTTTCTTGCGTGAGTCACCGCTAGATCTTCCTTCTGGATGCAATACCGTTCCCTTCTTCATATGTGAAGACGTTTTCCGATAAAAAAACACGGAGGCTCTCGCATCTGCTGCCTCGCAAACACAGCCAGTAATTGGTCTTGGGCTATAATTCTAATTGTGTCGGGGATCATGATGAGAGAGATGAAATCCGCGAACGACACAGTATCTTCAAATTGAAAAACGCTTATATGTACGTATACATACGAAATAAATCACGAGCTTCTACCAGTCGATCTAATTAATCGATTTTTTGAGCCCGCTGTGCAAATTGTAGAGGGAATAATAGTTTTCTTTTTACGCGACTATTACACTGTTTTAGATCTCGCGCTTCGTCCATCTGGTTGATAGGTTTCGGTTAGGAGAGTTTCCATCGTGTCTGGTGGTTCCGTGTTTTTCTCTCTTCTTCTACAGTGGTTACAGTTACAGTGTTTGTTTTACTATTGTTCGTTGGAGTTCTGATAGTGAATCAACGAGTTGGATATGGAATTTGCGGAAATAATGACTGTGCTGAATCAAATAATGTGAGGAGACCTTTTTATTTTGTAAATAAACTGTCCTGTCTTTGTCATGTTTCGTCAAATGCTGCACGATTACGGTCAGAGAATATTTGTTGGATAGTTTCTCCAGGCTTATGATTACATTTTGGAATAGTATGTTGGGTTTTTTTTTTATTATCTTTAATATTAAATCCTTTATAGCTTTGTGTTGTACATGTATTTTGTCCTTTAACAGGAAATATGAATGTGACTGATAGGATACTTAAGCTTTGTTTACATGAAATCTGTAGCCGTTTTCAAAAATCGACCTAGTCGTATAAGTGAATATTATATTACGAACGTTCTGTGTTCATTCTTACTTTGATTTATTTAACAATTTCATATGTAGAATTTTACACGATATTTTTTCACCTTCAGTTGAAACCACATCTTAGTAATGACAAGAGTACTTGCTCTTCTATTAAAAGAAACAGTTTTCATTTATTTAGAACAAACTAGTGTTTTCTGAAGTTGAAGATCATTTTTTCTTTTTTGTAGCTTTCATTTTAATTACCAATAATATTGGCGATTTCTGCAGTATTAATATGATGAAAGTTAACAATTGCAACTGTTATAGCTTTGTTTGCTGTGGAAACTGGGAGTGTATGAAAAACGAAAATTATTGAAGTTTCTAATTTAAGAGTGGTTACTGCCTTTTTAATTCCTTTCTTTAACTCTCAGAACCAGTGGCGAATCCAGTATTTGGGTCGGGGGGCGGCTGGGGTATGAAAATTTTTGTATCGTCGTGACGAATGTCAAACCTTATGGCTTATGTAAACCAAAACACTTTAACTTTACTCACCTGACAGTAAGAATCATAAAGAACACTACAATACTTTCGACAATTTAAGAAAAATTACAATAAAATAACTAGCCAAAAAATGTCTTTGACCGCGTCAAAACTACAAATGCAAGTGGAATGACTACAAAAGTAGGAAAATTTTCGAGCCTGTATAGCCAGAAAGAAATGTTGTCATTTTTTAAAGGGAGATTAAGAAAAAACACCTGTAGTGATTTTTAATAAAATAAAGAGTTATGGTCTTGCTCTGGAGGGACTGTAGCCCCATAGCCCCCCGGATTCGCCACTGCTCCACACATGAAATCCCAGCGCTTATTTCTGTCTTGATCTTATGATGATCTTTTATCCAATATGAAATAACTTAGAAAGCAGGAACCCATTCCTTGCATTCTTAATCAGCCGTCATAATCCCCATTCCCGCGAATTAACCATATACGCCCCTCCTTATTATTATTTCCATTGTCACGTCACTAATCACATAAGTTTAAGCAAAGACACGGGCACCCATGAAGCTGAATTATAAAGGCCAGGTCTTCAGTTTGCATCTAGAAAAGGACGTGATCTATCGAGGACTGTGTTGCTCTTATGAATAATAGATGGCATTAATCTCTCGCTGTTACAGTACCGCGACTTGGGGCTTTGATGAAGGAGCTGAGACGTTTTTTCTTCCTTTTTTGTTACCGTGTCATGCGAGTTCATCGGCGGACTCCACCCATAGCGGCTTTTAATCACAATAAATGCTGCGAAAGTTCTCGTGTTACGAGTTGAGGCATTTTCCAGTGAGAAATCGTCGTTTCGAACAGGTCATTAATCCCCCTCCCTTCATCATAGTCCACCCTTCCGGATTTTAGAATTACTTTCGAATTCGTGGAGTTTCACAGGTGTCATGTGGGTGAAGTCTGTGGATTAGGGGATTGAAATCTTACTCTTGATTAAGATGCTTGATTAATTATGTTGTTTATCTGCTCTACAGGTAAATAAATTTTCGGACCTCTCTACCTCTACCAATACATTTACCATTTTCATCGAATATCTGATTTATTATCGAAGCACTATTTTCCAGTTGAAGGGTGTTCGAACTTTTTGGGATTTTGTAGTTTATTTAATTACTTATAATCTTAACTAGAACAAATCTACCAAAGATAGTTAAATCTTAAATTTAACATGCGTAGAGATTACTTCGCCTGGCAAAATATGTTCCATGGGATTATTCAGTAGCGTTTAACTTACCAAACTAATATGACGAAACTTGTTCTCAACAGGCATGCCGACTCTGCTAATCAATCAAACACTCAAACTGTAATACGTTTGTTAAATATGACGATGTAACTGAAAAGATGGTGTTCTAAACGCATAAATTGCCTTCTGTTATAGTCTTGACTTTAACAATGGAAAATAACAACTTTTCACAGTTCAAAACTGTCTGTTCTTCTATATCATCTTTTCTCTTTTTCTTCGTCTCTAGTCTCCTTCATGGCAGCAGAGGGACACATTTTGACCTATAACAATAATAGAAAATGCGTCTCTGTTATACTTCCTCATTGTATTTTTGAAGAAAAAAGAAAGCCAAACTCACGAATTGAGAAACCAGGGCGACATGGCAAGATATAAAGGTGGGGGGAAGGGGTAGACTTAGGATCTAATCGACTAACATGTCTTCATTTTCTGCTTGACCCCATTCTCACTGAATTTCGTGATTTCGCCCACTGCGAAAACCCTAATCCCGTTCGAACTTTTATATGGATGAAGTTAATAATCTTCTGTATGTGTGTTCGAACTCCCCCTGCACAGGCGTCGTGATGTATGTATTTCCACCCCCTATTTATGAATGAAAACGATGATTTGAAGTGATAGAAGATCCATTATTGTTTCCTGTGGGCTTCTCGTCTGGCCCATAAACTGTGTATCGCTGGAGCGTCAATAATAAATGCGATTGTGGGGACTGCTCTTCTGATTGGTCGTTGCCTTCACTGCAGACGATCCCTCTTCATATTTCTTCGTTGTGTGATTGTGTTTGGACAGCCCGCCTCTCCCTCCCCCTACCAAACGAGATGCGATTAGATGCTGGAGTTGAGTTGCTGTTGGACTGACGTGGAAAGATCTCACTTATGCCAAGGGAATAGAATTTTCTTGTGTAATTTGTTATACAAGATGAAAAAAAATTGTTCTGGTTTTGAATTACATGAATTTGACATGATTGTTAAGATCCTTGAAAAAGTCCAGCTTTGATTTCCTTTTTAAGTCTGAAAAAATGACTGAGATTTAATTTATGAAGACATGGAAAAGTCAGGTTTTATTAGAAGCC
This sequence comes from Araneus ventricosus, assembly GCA_013235015.1. Classification (NCBI taxonomy): domain Eukaryota; kingdom Metazoa; phylum Arthropoda; class Arachnida; order Araneae; family Araneidae; genus Araneus; species Araneus ventricosus. The sequence goes on from BGPR01000077.1 coordinate 1,073,383, forward strand.
TTGAAAAAGCACTTAAATTTCATTATTTCATCACGAATCTTTCCGCGCAGGGGAAATTTACTTTTTAGGTACTTTTCTTTTTAAAAAATAAAAAAATGAATATGTAAACGTAGTTGGATCAACATGTTTAAGCAAAAGATTCCTAATTCATATCAAATCATTTCGGAATTCGGTTTCTACCCGGGTTGTATCAGGTAAAATTTTCTGCAATCATTTTTATTGCGTATTATATATTTTTGTTCTATCGAAGTGTCTGGTGTATTAATAAATTTTTTTAAGTAGTAGTGTGCTGGTAAAAATGGAATTTCATTTGCTTCTACCAAACTGTGTACAGTAGGCGGTGGCTTTAACTAACACAAACTGAAATGATTGGAGGCAGTAACTAATTTCACTACACAACCAAAATGTAGATGATTACAAATTGTACTGTATTGCTTTTAGTTAGTATAGTACGATGTGGAAATGATAGGGACCAAAAAAAATGTCTTAAAAAATGGGGAATGAATTTTTCTTTCTATGTTACTTATCCTTTTCATAAGTTTCAAATTAAATTCATTATCGTCCTAGCTTAAATGAAGAATAAAGTGAATAAAATACTATTATATGAATATAATTATCATTCATTAATTCCTTATATGTATATAAGATAAATTATTACCTTTTAGTACATTCAGCCTGAACCAAGAACTGTGAAATATGTGCAATCTATAATACCATGTTACGATACTGAAGCTTTCGAAAAAACTTTTTATTTACTTGTTTTGCTATTTTTTGAAATGTGTTCCAATATTCACCTCGTTAGCTAAAATATTGGTTGTTCTACATACAAGCTGTCGTTAGTTCTTTTGCGAAAGCCATTTATTGTTTCTACTTAATTCGGTAATTACTCGATATCTGAATGTGATTAGGTGGACTTAACATCCAGCTGTCATGTAAAGGGATTTCAAATAAACCATGTGCATAAAACACATGCATTATTCTGCGTGATTGATGCTAATGCTATATAACCATTACAAAAAAAGTTGCAAACTTGTTTCAACTGCCCTTAAGTAAAATGAATCGGTTCGTGATTCTGCTCTAAAGAAAGAAACGAGGGAAACTTTTAGCGAGACCGAAAGAAGGAAAGCTTGTCAAAATATTAAAATATCAAGCTGGCGAACATTTTTCTATTACGCGGGACTAGTACAAAAGAAACAAAACTGTGTTGCTCACACTCGCACTGTACAATTATTCCCCCTCGCTGCTTTGATAAACGATACGATGCAATAGCGTGTCAGACAACATTTAGTTGGTTAATTATACGATGAAGCTAAATCCCCGATGTTACAAAAGACACCTAAAAAAAGTAACGACCGCCACCATCCGCAACCGTCAACTAGCTTGTTGGTCGCGACAGGATTTCTCCCTTTCGGTAATTGGTTAATAGCTGTAATCACCAGATCATGAGCGAAGAACTTAATGGAAAATCCGCGCCGAAGAATCCTCGGCACAAAGTCTACCTACGACACCAACGGTGGCCCCTGTAGCCATCAAAAAACCATCAGCGCCACTTGTTTTTTGCTTCTGTTGAGGCTCTTGTTGTTCTGTGTCTCTCCTGCACAGTAGCCGGTCGGTTTAAACCGATAATTTGTTCTGTTCTAAATGGCTTTGTTTTTGCGGCGTCAACTAGGGCTGTGTTATTATTAACGCATTGTCTTTGTTCTATTCACCGGCCTTGTGTAGTGAGGGCACTAATCACGTGGTCCGATTTGCTGCTTTCATCTGCATAGTCTGTTCCCAGTATTTTAGCCATCGCAGGTTGGCAACTTGAAGAAATCTCACTTAGTTGTATTTAATGAATCGTAGTACTTTTTCCACTCCTTCTTTTTTTGCGCTTCGTGTTGGAAATGAAGGAAATTATGATTGCTCAGTTCCAGTGTGTTATTTGAATAAAGGAAAGTATGTAGTATTTCTAGTTTTAAAAATGTGTTGGTTCACGCAGATGTTTCAACGCCATTTGTGTCTGAAGAGCCTCATTATCTTGATCACGATTTTAATTTTGAATTCTACAGGTTTTTTTGCACACTCTAAATACTTTCCTGGAGCTTTTTGAATTGTAAAAATTCCCTTGGTATTTACCTCTTAAAATGCCATATTAATTCGAAAAAAATGCCATAACAGAAGAATAAATTAATTCATTTTATTCATGGAAATTCTGTATTGTCTACTGTTTCGTTTTCCTCGATTTGTTTGTGAAACCTCCTTCATTACGACTGAAGGTTGTCATGTTCGTTTCACTAGAAATGTGTTGCTGTTTGATGCAAACTTATTACTGATAAAAAATATATCGCTGAATTGCTCACAGGTTTGATGCCCCTCAGGGTTATAGTTGACCTTGGAGACATGATTTCAAATAAAATGAGGGTTTGTAATGGTTTCTGTCGTGGACATTGCGCGTTCCATTCGAATGGTTAATTAAATTTTGTAGTCTGTGCTGCATGTGATTGTTGTTTGGAATAATTTAGTCACGCGATCAGAAGTTATAGTTATAAAATCAGTTATTCTAGTTAATAAAATTTGAAAGCGCAGAATGATTGCGTCTGTTCTATTCTACAATGAATTTTATTTAAAGTAATTATTTCTGCAAGTTGGAGGAAAAGTGAAATAGTAAAGAGCTGTACCTGAGTTGAATAATTATTTCTGTAGAAAAGAAATTTTATGTTTACTGTAACACTAATAAAACTGCCACAAAATGGGTGCGTTTTTAAATAGTCTTTGCGTTGAAAGTCGTATTACCACTAACTTCAATTACTTTGGTTCTTAAAAACTAAAAGTGCAGAACTCTTCCTTTTTCCGTAATAAATTTGATTTAGAATACCTAGATGAATGAATGGGATACTAAATAGTTTTATCTGATTTTAATAACTCTTTCTGACGGAAACAATTTTGAATATTTCATAATAAGTTCATCTAATAGTGCGCACTGTGTCATATGATCGGCCAATCTAAATTAGCATAGAAGTAAGGGTAAGTTCCTCATAGACCGGTGTGTGGAAATTCATAATATCACCGATTTCGCAAATTAAAATTCCTTCTGGAAACATATTATGACACCACATATGCCCGAATAATTTCTTTGAGACCCTTAGTGTACATATAAGTAAGGAAGTGAAATAGGTCTAATTAGCATTAATTGGTAATGAACAAAAAGAAATTTAGTTAAATAAATTTGACTGGAAAGCTACTCCATCAGCTACGCTGTTTCTGCTTATTAATATTAATAAATCTGACTGAAGCAGGCGCTGTTAACATTTAAATGGCTTTAAAATTTTTGTGCACGGCCCTCTTTGGGGTCGGTATCTACAATTTAAAAGACTCTGGTCTAAACAATTAATTATGATTTGTTTTCCAACTTCGTATCTGTCACTGGACTTTCGGTTCTTAAGAAATTTTGTAATGAGATAACCATCACATGCCTTTAAGTATCATTCAACATTCTAGAATTTAATGAGGTCATTTTTTCATTACACAATTGCATGGTGGCTGATAACACGCAGCTTCCTATCACTATATCAACAGATAGCTCCGACATTGCCTATTTACCTATCATTAAGAGTTCTTCTCATTAAAAGATCGCCTTTTTTAGTGCAGGAAATACTACAGATAATTTCACTTCATTCATTATAGTGTTTGTTTCGTGGCTATTTCCCATTTTAAATCAGATCATTTCCAGGAATGGAAAAGTTGATGTTTTCTTCTCTCTTTCTGTATAGCAAAAATGTGTGCAACATAATTAGGTAGACTATCATTTTTTCACTTAAAAACGGGATGGGATGAAAAAATGCTGCCGAAATTTTTGTTGTTTAGATACATTGAACTTTATGAATAAAAAACTGTTAGTATTGTTTGTGTACAACTTCTATTTTGTCACTACGTCTCTTAAATATTGATTTTTAATTATTTCTGATATTTATTAAAACTACACCTTTTTGACATTGTAAAAGTAAAGTTAAATACTTAACATTTTAACGAATACTCTGTAAAATGAATATTCTGTAATTAATACTCTGTAAGAAAAATGAAATATTCAACTTATCAGTTGAATAATAAACTATTCAAAAGAAAAACTAATTGAAAGTTAATGGTAATCATAAAACCTTGAAAATTATAAAGACTGCAATAATTTTTTGCGTAAATAAACATTAGTTTGACTAACATTTTTTAAATATTTTATATTTTTTAAAATACTTTAAATTTCAAACATGTTTTTTCCGTTGACACTCAAAATCACTTGCTTATCAGTGATAAATTTAGTTCATGAAAAATAGACAAAATTAATATTTTTTCCAACGATGGGATGGACATAAACATTACAAAAATTGAATCCCTCAACATTTCATGTATGGTCAGCCTGGACATAATGAAAGACAAAGAATACGTTGAAATTTACACTTTTTCTGGGGCTTTATTACGTAGGGGGAAAATATAATAGCCTCCATATTGTAATTACAACATCACGAGGGAATGGTCCATAAGTTGTTTTTCGCCAAAATTAACGCCAAAGAAAAACAAGCCGCAATGGGAAAAAAGTAAAGTGGGACCTTATTAAAATGATTATATCCGACTTAAATATTTCCTCTTTCCTGAATGAATGGTGTAACTTTAGAAAAAAAGACCTGGGAATGGATGGCGAATGTGTCGCATGAATAAGCACGTAATTTTGACGTAATTGCAGAAAAGCTAATGTTCTTTTATTTGGCGGGTAATTAGACGCGAGTGTGTCATGTGTTTTTAGAAGAACCTTGAAACGAGACCTAACTAGTATATTTTCAGCAGAAACTAATTTTCCCGCTAGTAATTTTCGAGCATGGACACGCGGTTTTCCGAAACGCCGATTTAATGAGCCAAAGGTAGAATGGCGCTCATGAATAATAATGATAATGGAGGCAAAATTTGATTGTTTAGTTAGAAATTGTTATGTTTCAAGTCTCCTTTCTTTTCTTACTTGCCCCGCTGTGATGTAAGCGATATTGTTTATTGCGCGATATTTATTTGTGCTAAAAATATCTTATTTATGGACGTTATTTATTTTCTAAAGTTCTTCCACTTAAAACCTTTTTTCGGTAGCGAAAAATTTCTTCAAATCCATCTGTTCACATACACAAGAAAAATTCGTTGCTATCTTATGTGGGTAGTACATACGGGTGAATTGGAAAATGGAATTCGACAAATTTGAGGATTTTTAAATTAATTTGAGGATTTATAAAAAATAATTTAGTTAATTATACAGGGTGGTTAATATTCCAGAATCCGCTTTCTGCAGAAACTCCCAGTGATCATACAACCCAAATTACGGTGGTATGTAAACTATTTTTGCACATTGTCTTTAATTTCATTATGGGAAATTGAAAAATATTTGGAATTTTATCTCTTAGTTTTATACAGTACCATCTGTTTGGCGGTGCATAGCCAAATCTGGCTTTTGCACCAATAAACGAAATCATTTGTATGCATTTCAGAACATAGTAAAATGAATGGTACAAATAAAAAAAGATAAGAAATATTTGACGAAAATAACCATTTTTTTAAACTTTAATTTACCACCTTATATGTATTAATTAAATTGACATTTGTGTGCTTATGACAATTTTTAACATCAGTTGAACTTCTATACTTCTTACTATTCATAATTAATATGCGTCATATCTATGACTGAAATATTATACGGCGATAATTGAATTATATGTAATACTAGTACTGTTCATCTAGCTTTCCCTGTCGTTTATTTTTAGGACTTCTGCTTCATTCATTTTCCTGTTTTCTAAAATACGTATCACTGAGATTTAGCTCTAGTTTTCTCATAAGTTCTAGGGGATTTTTTTCTTTGCAATGGATACTTCAATTCTAAATCTCGGTATACTTTTGGAAAATTTGAATGATATGTTTCAAAGTAATTGTAATGAAGATTTAATTATAGGTTTCGAGGCTTGGTGAACTGTCTTTACTTTCTAATATTGACAGAAGGTACTCTCACTTAGGGTCGGAATTCATAGAAGAAACACTGCTGTTTGAGATAAAAATTATTTCCCATCCAACCATTTTTGTTTTTAGAAAAGTTTTGCTAAGTTATTTTCATTTACGAATTCTTAGGGAGATATTTCTCGCTTAGTTTTGCTTATTTGAAAAGCTCTCAATATCAACAAAATAACTGTTCTTATTCTTATCTCATAAATATTGCGAGAACTAATGTTTTATTCACTCAACATTTTTCCAAAAACTGGAAAGTTTCCAGTGATTTTAAGAAATTTATCAGAACTTTTTATAGATGATTCAGAAAACTGCTACCCTGTGACATGATGCATAGTGTACAATATATCACTGTGTTATTATTTAGGCCTTTCGATTTAAAAAAAATAATAATAACAAAAGATATTTTTTCCTTCATATATTAAAAGAGAACTAGATTAATGAAGCTGAAATTTTGCCTTGATTTATCAGTTATTACTTCTCGAATTTATAGAAAAAATATCTCTTATTATTATTTTTCATCACGATATCCGTAAAATATTCATTAAATGATTTAAACACCAAAACGCGACGTTTTCAAAGTTATGGTTAACTAAGCAGTCGAAATACGATATTAAAGTCTACACAAAATTATGTAATTTTCAAATAAATAATTTTCAAGAATTGGCGTGGAATAGATTTATGGAGATGCTTCTGTAATTTATATATTTGCATAATAATTTTTAAAAATACATCCACAAATATTTTTTTCTTTTTGTAAAGCAAACAATAACAAACTTTCCCATAATCCCGTCTAATCAACCAATAACAAACTGTCGTTGCAGGTTCTGATACTTTTTTGGTTATTCAAAATTACCGATTTACAAAACCACTTTTTGACATTAAATGCATGCAATTTCTTCCAGATGAATGTTTATATTCCTGCATGTATGCATATTTGGAGTCCAACTCTGATTCATGCCAGCATATGGCGTCAAATATCAAAAACCAATCTTGGTTTATAATACAGGTTTTTTTTTAAATCTTTCAGTAGTACATCAATTAATTTCGATGCCGTCTTTATGCATCAAATCCACTCTTTCCAGCCAAGGCAAAGTGTTGGTGGCCGGTGGCACACTTCAATCTGATCGTTAATTAATGTCCCAAACCACGACTAACTCTGAAAGAGTAATAGCTCCAGCGACATGACATTACCATGCACCATCGAGGGAAGTGTTGCGCCGATTTGTCTTGATTTCCAATTTGATTCGAAGCCAAGAAGTGGCGCCACTCCGAATCTGCATCGGGGAATGAGGGTCGCAACATCTCCCTTGGCATCCCCCTCCGCCCCTCTCGTCCGACGATAATTGTGAGCATCTAATGGGGGCTTCATGTAAAGGAACTCGCTCGTGTTCCGGCCATTGCTTTTCGGCTTCTTTTCCACTGGAATATGTTTCCATGCTTATAAGCTTTTCCACAAATGTGGGGATTATCGTTTGGTCGTTTGTTTATTTGGAGGTCGGAATCCCTGTGAAATTTGGAAAATAGCTGTGGTCAATGACAACTCAATTTGAGAGTATGGGAAAGCCGCAGGGTGTATCAATACGCATAGTTAAATAGTCCCGATTATAGTCCTAACGCATTGAAAAGTAATTTATATGTTTGAACAGAGTTACAGAACATCATTTATAGATATTCTTCTGCATGATAAAACTTTATAATTGCTTAAGTCTAGAATCGTAAGATGCGTAGAAACCGATGATGCGGTTACTGGTAGTTTTCTATGTACTGTCAACTTGAGTTGTTACTGACTATAGAGACGCTCTCTGATTCAAGATTCTAAAAAGAAGATTGTAAATGTTCAATTTCAGACTGTTTTAAAACAATTTGTAACTTAGTTGTTCGACAGGTCTTAAAATGTGTTGCGCGAACTGTTCTGTTTGAATATATTTTATAGTTACGTTTAGTGCCATAATACATAGTACCGTAATATAATACCTTTAGTAAATATGTGTTTAGAAAACTTTTTTATTCAGTTATTCATTTTTTCTACAGTAGAATGGTCGCTAGGAACTTTTTCCTTTTAAAATCAATTACAAAACAATCATAGTATCTATGATGAGTATATAATATTCCTCTTGGATATTATGGCTATTACAGTTATATCCATATTCCTTAAGGATTTCGACCTACAAATAAGAAAACCATTAAACCGTAATCCCCACGTGTATCTTATCTGTTCTGGGATTCATGTGATACAGCTCGTGTACGTAAACGCTGAAATGCAAAGAAAAACATCCTCATTCAGTTCATTATCATTCGAAATATGCAAGACTCGGTCGTTATTGATTATGGCAATTTTGGCTAATTGTTGAACTCGTGATTCGATCCTTAACTGTAAGTCGATCATGTCATATGCTTAATAGGAAAATTACAATGTCCACTGATTTGAACCTCGATAAACACTTTCCTCCAGACAGGTTGTAAAATTAAAATCAAACCTATAATACGAAAAGTTGATTTTTTAAATCTTTGTTTCATTTATTACTAATGGTTTCGTTGTCTTGTTGCCTTATCTTTCATCATCATACTTTCCACTATAAGTTTTACTTTGTTTTTTTCCTCTGTAAAACAAAAGGCGATGAGATTTCAGGAAATTGATTTCACGTTAACATTATCTATCATATAATATTCTATTTGAGATTAACATTTTAAAATTTTAAGGAAGTTATATAATATCTCGTTTCAATTTTTAGTCTTTTGGAAGATAACTTGATATATTGTGCATGAATATTAACATCTTTAACGGACAAAATTAGCATTATCTTAGAAGAGTTTTCGTTTACTTAATTCTCATTGGACGTCAAAAAGAGCATGTGATCTATGCATGTTCAAATTTAAAACTTATTTTCCTTCATTTAATGTTATTGAATAATTCATTGTTATCATGTTCATTCATTTAGCTATTTAATTTTTAAATTTAAATTATTCCGTCTATGTAAAATTGACGGAAATATTTTGTGTTTTTCAATATGCATCCCCCCCCCCCCAGTCTTTTGTATCGTAAGCGTGTAGGAATAGTTTTTATTGTTAAAAACTGTTCCGTTGTTTCACAGAACTCGTTGTAAACTTTTCCAGCTTGCAAAATTGCAGTTTTCACAGTAATTTTATATTTTACAAACGATGAAAATTTTTTCCCACAGTCGGAAATTAAACATTTTGGAAGACTGGACATTAAAAAGTTCCAAAAAAATCACCAGACAGAGCCGAACCATACTTTTGGTGTAGTTAAAATCATAAAATAAAAATAAATCATATAATTTTTTTATATATTTTATGCACACCTAAATTTAACAGATGAAGCACACTTTAATACAGCGTTTCTTAAATCATGGTTCCTTACCCCCCTCCCCCCAGTGGCGTTGCGTACAAGAATTTTAGAGCCCTCAAATCACTGACAATTTGGTGCTTCACTGAAATGCTTCAAAATTTTACAACAAATCTATCCGAAAAATCATTTCGATTCGGAAACTGCGATGAACTATGCGAAATAAATATAATTAACTAAATTCCTTCTTGTGTATAGGTAATTAATGCTTCTTTTAGCTATTCTATTTTTCTATTTATACGTGTACTTCGAATCGCGAAAAACAGATAAATCACCGAATCTTTCATTAGCCCAAAATGGTTGGCAAGTAGAAGAATTTAAAGAAGCCCTGTATTATATACGTTGCATTGCGCACACGTATCTCTTATACACCTCATCCAATTTTCTCTTAATTTTAACAGAGGAAGAGCACAAATACACTTTATAACGAGACTGAATATTCTTCCTTGCTTTACAAACACTACATGCACACAACATTTTTATTCCTACGCCAACGCTTTTTGCACCAGGAGAAGGAAAGAAGTAAGGCTGAAAGAATGGAATACAAGAAAATAATAAAAACCTAAAGGGAAGGAGACATATATTTTTGCATTCATTATATCCGCACCCGTCCCTGTGTCGTTCCCGTGCCCTCATTAGGATAACAGAGTGATTTTCTCTCTCTGCGAGAGAGAGGGGGTGTTATTCAGGAAAAATAAGCCCATAACGGGGTCTGCCCGTGTATGGAAAGAATAAACTAAGACCACCTCAACCTCATTAGCAACAACGAGAAAAGTTGCAGCAGCGTCCATTCATTAAGAATCGGGCGGGGGGAACAGATCCTATTTCTTACCATCCACCCTCTCCTTCAGATTCGAATGCTTTGTATTAGTAATCAAGAACGGGCTCAGAGCTTTAAATCTCGTAATAAAGCACTCCAGCATGGTCTGCGTAATTGGGATTTGTTTTCGTCCAGGGAAGACGTTATTGTATTTGGGAAATGTCTCTCTCTCTCACTCTCGGATAGGAATCGTGCTTTAATTGGGTCTTCCATTGTGTTTCCTGCGATATGCCTTTTTCATATCGATCTGTTTTCAGCGTTTTGGTATGGTATGATGAGAGATTGCTGGTGATCGCGTCGATGGTGGACATGGTGGAAGTAATGAAACTTGTGTACGCGGCCTTTAAGGTTTCTCTGTCTTTTCTCTTGATTCTGTTCCACTGATTGAGGTCGTTTGCGTTTCTTAGCATATATGGCGTTGATGGAATTCAACGGATGCTTAACATGAGCATGTGAGAATTGTTACAATCTCATGTAGAAAAGAAATGAAGCACAGTTGTTTCCATTTTTAAAAACTAAAGGAGTCGTGGAGCCTCCAGAGACACCAGAGATCTGTTTCTGGCACTCTTCGAAATGATCCAGAAACGAGACTATGATTGATTATTGGCATAACCTCAAGACATAGGTGCAAGTTGTTTCCATTTTTAAAAACTGAAGGAGTCGTGGGAGCACTCCAGAGACAGCCAAGGAGATCTCGTTTCTGGAAGCCCTTCTCGAAATGATTCAGAAACGAACTAGATATACATGGGATAACCTCATCAGCATAGTAGCCAGTTGTTTCATTTTAAAATGAAGGAGTCGTAGACTACCAGGACAGCGAGATCTCGTTTCTGAAGTCCTTTCAAAAGATTCAGAAACGAACTAGTGATATATTATTGGCAATGTCACCAGCATAGTGCACAAAGTGAAATGAAGCGCGATTTTTATTTTAATAACTAAAGGAGCTTCTATATTGGCAGTAAGCATCAGCATAGTACAGTTGAAATGAAGTGCTTGTCGCATTTTAAAAATTAAAGGAATCGTATGGCAATCGACAGTTGTGAGATCTCGTTTCTGGAAGCCTTTCTCGAAATGATTCAGAAACGAACTAGTGATATATTATTGGCAGTAACCTCATCAGCATAGTGCGAAGTAGTTTATTAAAAAAGTAAACGTAATGTGTGGTTTCTCTGTCTGGCGAAATCTCTGTACCACAATTGCAGCAACTATTTGCAAATGTTTTTGGCTGTAAGTCTTGCTTCGTACTAAAAAATGGCCTTAATTTGAAGACCTTTTACACTTTAATGTATCGATACATTCTTCTCAAAAAATTCAGTAACTCTTTGTTAAAATAATTCTTAAAATAATTGTTTTTACTACTTTAACGCGGTTTGTTTCATCTTTCTAATAATTACTGTAAATTTCTTTCTCAATTAAATAAAAAGATAAATAGTAAATATTGTCGTGTCTTCATTAATTCATGCTGGCATTTTAGTTGCTACTGCTTTCTGGAAGCTCAACTAACTCAAATTAAATTCCATCCTTCGGATTTTACCAAATAAATAAAGATAAAACAGTTTTCGAATGAGAAGAAACGCGATTGAAATTTAGCTTTTCTTTGTGTGAATATTATTTATCTTTCTCTGTGTCGATACACAGTTTTTTCGCTAAGAAAACAGACTATATTGACATTTCCTCTTTACATATTTTTGAAGCAACATTCACCTTCTGAAAGCATTACAGTAATCTCATTTGTTTCTCTTACTCTGCTGTCGTCTAAATTTATTCGGGTTCTTTTAAAATCCTTGGCATTTAAAGCTGGGAGCGCGGATCCGTACATAACGTTAGATTTAGATGGATAAAACACGATAGAGAAATTTGCCAAAGACTTCCCATCTCTTCATCCATTACGTACAAAACAAAACATCTGATCCAGTTTTGGAGGAGAACAAATTGATACAAACTCTTATCCATTTTATAGAGCTGCTTGCAAATTTTCGCCCTAGAAGCTGTTCGGGCTGGAGAAAATATGTGTTCGTCTAGTTTTTCATTTCCCTTTCTTAGATGGCATCATCTCTGCGGTGGAGAATGGTTTTTCTTCTTCTTTATTATTATTATTTTCGTAAAAGAGTACGTGAAAAACATCACCTTATTTGTGTTCCCCCTTTTTTGAAAAGGCAAAAAAAGGTTTCGGGAGATTGGACAAGCCCATTAGTTGGCATCCTCTTCCCCCTTCTTCTAAAATAAAGTTATGCTCTAAAACTACTTTACTTGAAGGGAGAGAAAAAATATAAAACAAGGGATGGGAAAACATCGACAGAACATCTTCTGGAGAGAGAATCCTAGTGTTGATGGGGGGAAGAGGCGTATGTGTTTTATAGATTGTATTAGGGGAATGAAGAGGACGTGTTTTGAAAGCCTTAGTAGATATGGGCTCGGATAGTCCTCCTAAAGTAATGTATTGTTGTAGATACATATATTGGCGAAGAGGTACCTTCAAATTTTTCGTGTCGCTTCGTTTTGTGATACTTTTGTATAGAGTGTGTAAATGAAGCTATATTTGCGTGCTGTTAATATCCTTCTATAAAGGAAGTAAATGCATGCTATTTGCATTCATGTTGCTGCATATTATGGATCGGCTTTGTTTTCGTATCCGCCTTATGGTCGTAATTTGTGCCTTCATTTTCAATAGATGCGAATCGGAAAATACTTTTTTCTCTCTCTCCATCTTTTATTCGTGTGCGTTTTCTAGTCCTTTCTGAATGAATTAAAGTGGCTTTTGATTGCGTCAGATGGTCAGTGTAGTGTTATATTGCACCTTTTGCTTTCATGGTCTGTAAAAAAAAATGCATTTTCTAATTCAGTTGTTGTCTTTCGGTTTACTCTGTAATTTATTCTCCCGTGTGTTGCTTTCAGATTTATAGAATTCTACTCGCTTTCAGCTCCTCCTCCACGGAACGAAATGAATGGTTGTTTTCCGACGAAGACATCAAATAATTGATTGCTCTGCCGCAGAAAAGGAATAATTATATTAATGTTTCTCGCTTTTAGCATTTTAATGCTTAGCTCTCTTTTCAGTAAAGCTGCGTTACTTTTTTCTGTGAATTACTACTTTTTATTATAAGAACTTTTCATTAATTTCATGAAAGGAGGTGGACCCACTTGTACTTCTACGATTGATTTCCGATTTTGTTTTCGCGTTCTCAGCCTACTTTTAAAATTTCGAGATACATCATGCTGTCCTTAAATGCATTGCCCATAATTTTCTCATTTCAATAGGTGTTAGATTAAAATGTTGCTAAAATGCTATGTTATTGACTTTTCAAAATATTGATTTCGTTATAATAAATTGATGTTTCCTTATAACTTTTCTATTATACTCTGCCTTGTATTTGTATTTTCCAATATATTTACTGAAATATATTTCAGAGATTCTTTAATTTGCCTTAATAGTTGTGTGTCATCAAAGGCTAAAGTACCGAATTAAATGAATTCTCAGTGATAATAAAAGTCGCGTGAATATAACGACTCACATGAATTGTATTTCTGAATTATATTTCTAAAATATTCAAGTCTGATTGATATCATATGACCAAAGCTCATAAACCAAATTGTTGCCTTATCATGTTGATGATCATATTGTTAAGGCACAAAATGATTAAGTTACAAAAGAACTTTCGTGTCAAAAAAAACACTCCACATCCAATCCAAGTAGAATAAAAGAATGCTAACATAATTATTCACCCATCTTATGTGACTGCGATTTCAATATTGTGTAAAAGTTCAATCTTTCACCAGCTGGTTGAGTTGTGTTAAAGTTGCACATCCAAAACATAGTTTCACTATTCTTGATCCTGGATTCACCTTCGAATATCTATTCTTTTCCGGATAGCAGCAACTAAATTCGAGCCATGGTTCCTTCGCATGTTCTGTCTCTAAATACATCAAATTTGATATCCTCTGTGTGCAAGAACCGCCTTACGCAACACTAACTTTATGCGATAGGAATTGCATAAAGCAACATATAGAAAAAGAAACATGGGTATAATTAAATTTGCCACTTCAGTCCATTGGCGGAGACAATTACTTCTGGATTAATTCGAGTTCCAATGAGCTGGCGCTTAACTGAAACGTATTCCTGTCACCTGTCCTCTCGTTCCGTAAGCGATGACCGGCGTGATTACAATTTTGAAACTTTTATTTCACCCATCTCATTCATAGTCTTGAGTGGCAGGAGGCTGGGATTGAGTTGTCAAGAAGGAAAAGTGTGATTACAAGAGTAGCACTTTTCCTATTAACGGTAAGAATCCGATTTGCAAAGCTGCACCCTTTTCCTCTACGCCAGGGATCGGGCGATGTCTGCCATTTTAACATTTGTAGTTCCGGCCTTTTAATTTAGTCCCTTTGGTGATGTAGCTAGAGCTATAAATGTATCTTCGAATAATTGATTGTGCGTTGTAGCTTTTTACTTAATAATTGGAAGTAAGTAATGAATTTAAATAAATATTTCACTGGTTGCATTATCTTGTCAAACTTCAGTAAAAATAATGTACTGGAAGCTTGCTTTATGACAACAGTGAGCCATACTTTATAAAATGCTTACCCAAAGAATCCCTTGTCAGTATTACCAAACGCTTTAAGCTTAGCGCCAAGGGTTCTTTGGGGTCCTCTTAATTAAAATTCTTTCTAGTAAATTCTGACAAACCATCGTCTAGGGTATAAATGTCACAATCATCCTGTCCACTGTTGCAGCTTTATCGGTTATAACATGTAGTACTCGTTTCTCCATTATTATTAAAAATTCCAACTTGGGTTATTATATTCTAAGAGGAAATTAATATTTTTGTTAGAAAACATTTGATACAGGAAGATTTTTATCAGGTAATGGATCGATTATTTAATACAATGTAAATCCTTCAGAAAGGTGCATTTCGCTATGTGATTTCCGCCCTGTCTTTTTATCTAACAAAATTGAAATTCAGCCGATTCATCAAAAGTTGGAGACGGACACGTTAAATTAACTATATTATCATAACGTTATTTTCCCACGAGATTCAAAGACAGATTTTACGGGAAAGGTTATCACCTTTAAAGCCAACGTCTCTCCCCGCAAGTTTCAAGGCACGTACGGGAAGACACCTCTCTTAATATTAAAGCACCAAAATTCCCAATTATATTGCTGCTTCCTTGGGAATCTTGTTCAGGATTCTAATAGACCATTCCCATCGACAAAAAATTATGAAATAAGCCGTTCGTGTTCTCCAGACAGGAAGAAGGGGGGTGGGCAGCTGAAGGTCACCGATGTGACTAATTAAAGTGAGATGAGGGACGCTTGGGCAGCTTGGAACAATACCAGCTCAGGGTGTCCGGACCGTGTAATGAGCGGAAAAGCAAAGCTTTATCTGTCCATCGTAATTACTTGACCATAAAAGGTGGGAACTTCACTAGAAAGGCTGCGGATACCCGCGCGATAACTGGGACGTGATGAGTCCGCTTTGCACGCTTTCCTGGTCCCGATTATTGTTGGGAGGCAGAATGGGCTGGAAATTAGAATTCTTCTCTGCTGTGCACAGACAGAGGATCCCCCCTTTGACTCATTTGGGCGACATTGTTACCTCATTACAAAAGCGCGAGTGTCGTTCTGGTTTCCAAATTAAGACCATTGGCCATTCATTTGTATCGCTAGGCGGTTTTGAATGTTTAGTTAAGATGGCCAGATACAGTGGTCAAGACACACATAAAGCTCTTGAATGAGAATGGTAAATTTGCATTATCTGATGGTTAATTTGTCGACCCTCTTCCCATAAAAAATAGAGAAGAGTAATAATATAAATCCTTTCCCCTTAAATAGGCACATGATCCAAAGTTTTCAGTTTCTACACAAGAAAGTGGAAATATAATATACATCTTTAAAGGTAACATCAATTCGTGAGCAATCCAACCCGTAATAGATAGTGGTGTGAGGAAGTTCTCTGTTATAGCATCATATTGAACACTTTCGATCAGAATCGCTTATGATTTAGTTATAGATAAAAAATCAGATTCAAGAAAATAAATCTGAGTATTGAAAATGCTGTTTACGGTACCTTTCAAACCTGAAAGATAACTACATGGGCGAAGAAGTTTTTTTTTTATTACTAAAACGTAATACTCTGTTCATTTGAATGATATGTAATTGTGATATACTATTTCAATATTTTCGGTTTTATTTGTAGTGAATAAAATTTGTTTTAAGAGATGCCATCTCTAACGAATTTGCATTTTTTTAAATCCTTCAATGTTTAAGTTTCAACCATTTGTTCATCCTCCAAAGCATTCTTGTCTGTTAAAGATTTAACTCGTACTTTATCCGCGTATAACATCAATTTTATTTTGATAATTTACTTTCTTTAAATTAATTGCAATTTCGTTCTCTCCTTTTAACAAATTTTACTTTCTTAGTCTGAAAGAATCTGAATCTGCTGACAAATTTTTATATTACCTATCCTAAATTCAATCCACTTAGTCACAGGAAATAAGCAAGTTATTATTTCGTTCCCATTCCTCGTCTGTATGAACAATAAAAGGAAACTTTCCGTATCATCATTAGCACCGAAACTTCATATAAACCACAGACTGTGTGCGAGAATCAGTACAATAGCTTATATACGCCGCCAATGGATTTGAATAAAGGACCCGATTCCTTTACAAAAGATCGTTACACACCAGATGTAATTTCATTTATTATTACGACCAACTTTCCTGGTGGTGGCCACGAAAAAGAGCAAGCAGTTCCTCTCTCTCGAACCTATTCCCATCGTGTAATCGTCTTCCATCTAATCAAAATGTCGCGCATGGGACAGTTCTGGTCATTACGGGCAATCCGAAGGCCACGAACCGCTGATGAATTGAAGCACCGGAAATGCGTGAGCGACACCCACCCCTTGGATGAATATGGACGACACGAAATTATCATTTAATTGTTTCTTGGCGAGCCTGTCCGCTTTGGTAAGCTCTTTACCTTGACCAGTTGTGATTTAGTGCTACCGTGCGGTGGCGCAGACCGTCATTTTGGGAGGTGGAGGGGGGACAAGGCAGAATGACAATTATTATTTTTTTACCGTGTACTGGCTGCTTTTGTTTTTGGGATAAGTTTTCATTAAAACGAGCGCGCCGCAGCCTATTGTTCTCGACGTCAGATGACGTAATCGTTCGATGGCTGATTTAAAATCTCGCGAAGTAAAATTTTTCGCCGAGGTTCATGGAAATATGGTTTGCATTTTATTCTGAGATGAGATTATTGTCCGGTTTTGCGAAGCATATTAGTTATAATCTTTATATGAATAGTTTCGTATCGGAAAATTCTTTTCTGTCTAGAACATGTCAGAAAAAATGAAGTTCAACGCGCCATTTTTTGTCCAGTTCATATCTGGTATCCATAGGTGTTAAATTAAAATTATTAGTTCCGATTTGATAAAAGGTTGCTGCCTAATTTTTGTGTAAAATTTATTATTGTAAAAGTTTGGATACTTTGCTTATTTGCGGAAAAACGGAATTTGAAGGAAAAAATTATGGTTTCAAGTATTAGGTATCTCAAATTAGTAGTTACTGTTCTATAACTGTTTTGTTATATAATCTAAAAATGATGATATTTTAATATGGATAGAATGAGAAGTTTTTCAGATTTAAACGCACTGAGTGATGAAATGTATAATTGTTTGATAGATGGCTCGTCACTTCGTGAGACAGGTTTCTTCTATAAGTTTTAGAAAATCATCTTGCTTGGGATAGTACAGTATACCATCAAAAATGTAAATAAGTTCTTTTAATGCGTGAAATGGAGCTATATTTAGTTCATTTCTTAAAATGAATGAATAGGCTAAGCATGCGATCCATTACTGCTATCTGATAAAGGTAGTTTCCAATTTACTCTCAAATTGAGCTTGTTCACGGATTTCTTTCAAAATGACATTTCTGGGTTAAAACTGACTGATTAAATGTTGGTCGTTAGCATATTCTATTATAAATTAACCTTTTCCAAGCCACAAACAAACGTAAGAAATAAGATTAATCGCTGGAGACAAAAACCATTGTGAATTGAGATAGGCGATTCCATATTCCTACCAGCAGGTGGCCATGAAGTCAAAAGTCTTATCTACCTCCTTCTTCCTATATCTGGTTTCGAGGCGTTTTCTTTTTACTTCATCTCAGGTCGTGATGATTTCTTTTTCCGAAAATGTTTACATGATTTCTTTCGGATTCCTAGAGAATATGTTAATTTGTGTGAAATTGCCTCGTCTCCAAACTGGCGCCATTGGAGGTGGTGTCGTTCCCGACTCATTTCTTAGTTTGCCCTACCTTTACATAAATCTCAATTGTTTTTCTTTAATTAACGTTACTTATTATTGCAGTAGGATTAATAATTGGACCCAGCTATGCAATAGGAACCAACTACAAAATGCATACGTCATAGGGAAAAAGTACTAATGCTACATTTTTCCAAAATTGATATTGATTATTTCATTATAAATAGTCTAAGCAAGAAAATGCGGTTGGTTTAAATTTGCTAAGGAAACTAAACACATTCTAGAGTAGAGCTTTCAATACTGAACCTAGAATTCTTAAAACAGCAGTTGCTTCTCAGTAGTATAATTGTCTCCAATTAGAAATACTAAAAACAGTAGTATTATCCGAACTTTTACGTCACGTTGTTATTTTCAATGATCTGCCTTAGATTAGCCACACAAAATATTCGCAATTAACTATTTTAATAGGAAATCATTCTGATAGCTTTTGTCTATTTTGAACCATGAAAAATGGAACGAATTTACATTCTTCCATTTATTATTTAACGGCTTGTAAATGAATTCCTCTCTGTTGTAAATATTTCATTTACAAGTCTAGTAAAATGTTGTAGCGCTCGATTGATGCAAGCAATAAAAACGCGAGCCCCGCTAATGAAAAGTTTGGCACAATTGAGTAACGGAATATTTTCACGCCAAATATGACAATTCCGTTATAACGCCTTCGCACTCTTGGCGACGCCCTTCTGTGATTGATATCGCCACGTAATTTGTGCCACCCTAGCGCACCCAGTGCGAAAGAGGCACTCTGCACTCTTAATTCCATCGTCTTCCTAGAACAACAAGGCACAAGTTCAAGTCCTCACAATCACAGATATTAAACGTCTACTCGGAATCTTCTAAAGTGTTGCTTACAAAATGCCAATTGCATATGCCTGCCGTATATGATATAACTCACTCCTCAAACAATGCCGTGCTTTTTCTTCTGTGTCCGCCACAATCTTCCTCTCTCTTGGTCACTGACCCGCAGAGCTGGTGTGGTGACCTTGCCGTAGGCGGCACCTTCTCTGTGTGTGCCACTGTCACATCGCGATATTGGAGACCGAGACACGCTACATTTTAGCACCGATGCATTCGGCAGGGGGGTGAATGCATTGTAGACGGACAGCACGCGGAAAGCGGTCTTCTACCCTGGGGCTGTAGCCGTGTTGGAACATTGTTTCGTAACGTATTGTCTGCGAACTGACTTCAGCATTTCACTTATCGCACCAAAACAGTGACTGAGGAGAACTGGACTCACTTTCTTTACACGCCCCGAGGCATTTTATTGTTTGTTTCGACTTTCTCTTTCGTAACCTTTCCATTTCCATACCGTTCTTATTCGCATTTCCTAAATGGGCTTTATTTCTGCGAATTTATTGAATATTACCAGAAGAAATATGTGTTTTGATCCACATCGTAGCTTTATCATAATCGCACGCTTTTAAATCTGACTGATAAAATAAAATATTTAAAAGCTCTTTTATTTAATTGTATGAGGATTTTCTAAATAAAATCTGCAAAGCTATATTTCGTTGCGGAATCACGAGTGAGGATATAATAACTAATAAGAAATGGACTTGCTTAAAGTTGTTTTAAACAAATTTACTAAGCCCTCATTGAAAATAAGGTAATTTTCGTTCCTTATTTGAAATTGATTCATAGATTTATATAAATTTGGTACCATTATATTTTTCTTCAAATTTAGAATTCGGTAATTTAATTTTTAAATTAAATAACTATATTTTAAACAAAAACTATTAACTCATAATTAATAGCATAAAAATAAGCATTGTCGGAGTGTATTACGATAAAAAAAAAAAATTTTTTTTTTGATTCTCCACTACCAAATATGGCGAAGAGACAAAAAAATAATATTATACTCCAAGCGCCATATTACTATTGCTTGTAAGGTTACACAATCCAAAGGCCATGGGAACTTCTTTGTTATTATTAAGTAAGAAAACTTACATGAACAGAAGCAAGGGATTATAACAAAGAAGATGCCAGCGGTAGGTGAACGAGCTCGCTGTGTCACCCTGATAGATGAAGCCTGCCCATCTTTCATTGCAGATAGACCGAATGCTGTCATCCCTATTAGCTGACACAATTAGGATCGCGAGCCATGCATGAAATTCGGGTTTCTTCTTGCCGCTCGTCCTTTTGCCGACTCCATTGGGTTTTGGAGGGGGGGAGATTTCACTTTCTGCTCTCCAAAACTCGAGTCCTTATTGTGTTTGGAGGTTTGGTTTGGTTTTGTGTAGTTTAATGGCGCAAGAGCCATTCCTGGCTAAACTGCGCCAATCAAATGGTAAATGTCAGTATACTAGTAGGAGGCACCGATGAGAGTTTAGAGGTTCGGAAAAAAGAAAGGAAGAAAAATTCGATTTATGATGTCGTTTTATGACAAACTTGTTTTTCTTCCATTTTTCTATGTTTTTATTCAGTGGCATTAAAATCTAAGCGTTAACTATTAGACTAGACGAAATTTCAGATATCCTTCAAGTATAGAAACAATGAAACAGAAAGCCTTTTTCCCCTTTTTGATATCATTGGAACACCAGATCTCCCAAACCTTTTGACCGCCCTAGGATTACTATTCTTGTTTTCCCTCACTAGCAATCGATCTAGCCGTTGCTCAGAGGGTGATACGATAGAAAAAGGATGTAAAATTATCTACTGGTCCATTTCAACCCTCACAGATTACGTGCGTGAGTGAAAATCGTATGACTTAATGGTACGATAGTTGTACCAGTCAGTGCATAGCGATTTAAAAAATTCTTCTATACCGCACGGTGAAGGATAGTGGTGGTTAATTTTCGATTATTCCTTCAGTGATTTTTTTAAACCTATAAAGGTTCTAATTATTAGCTAATAATTTTAAAACTAAAAATCTATTGTTAGACTTGAAAGCTACATTAGACAAATGTTTTCTTTTAAAGTTCTGTACATTGCATTAAAATATAATTTTACACTGTAGTTACCGAAAGAGAAAGAGTAAGATTTTCAGAAAGAAAAAAATGTGAAAAATTGGTTATTTTTAAAAAGTAATGAGAAAAAGAAATTACATGCGATTTTCTCTGTAAATATTTGTAACCAATAAACTTCATTAAAATATGTCAAAAAATTATTAACAAAAGTATAAGATTCATACAAAGAAAAGAGAGATTTTCTGTACATAATTTTCCTTGGATTATTTTTGTGAAAAGTGTTTCATTACTAATTTTCGGTCTAATTCTGCTTGTTAAAAATGTGTGTGAAATTCTTATTCCTGTCCTATATCCATTATAGAAACCATTTTAGGCATGTTTGCAGTAGCTTCGTAACCGTGTAGAGAGTTGTGAAAATAAATCTGAAAAATTGATGTTAAATTGATAAATTAATTTAAATTTTGCGGTTCATATTTTGTTTTAAAAATTTGGTGTCAAAATGATAGATATTAAGTGTGTAATTAATAATACCATTTTTCCACTTTCATATAATTCATCTGTTCTTTATTAACATTAGGATTCTCGGAACCGAATATTCGTTCCATAAGCACGTACTATGTGTTACAATGAATTCGCGAAAATAGGTGCGGTGACGTCATTACATTCCACCTGCTAGTACTACGTCAAATTAAATTTGATTAAACCGATGCCAACCGCAGTAATCGAAGGTCTCGTGTGTGTGTAAACGAAGCGCTGCCGATCGGAAGAAGGCATTGCCCCACCTGATCAAATAAGCAGTCATGTATCTTTGGGGACGATTCAATTATCAGGTTTCTTGTCAACCAAATCTGTTTTCTGAATCATGTGATGTGTCCGTAATTTTCCAAGAATAACAGTTGCTTGCCTTCAGTATTCCAATTTCCCGAGAGCTTTCGAGAGTTTCTGATAAGAGGCATAGTGTAAAGGTAACTTCTTCCACCCTGTCGGGGTTTTCTCTACTACCGATTTCCATGTTTCTCCTCCCACGCACAACAGCGCGGAATAAATTGGTGTCTGAAAAGGAGAATTCGTGACGTTTTTCCCAGCTTTCCATCGACCTAACATTAAAATGGCCGCACACACCATAAAACCCATAAATTATCGCTACAGGTCGAATAGTGAAACCTCACTCGTCCTGCAGATTTAACGCGAATTGTTCGGGAGTTAATTTGAGTGCTATTTTCTCGAATTTCGGCCCGCTAATTCATGCAAATGGTTTCTGCGTCCCAACATCCGGTTTTCTCGGAATCGTTCGGAACTGACTTATCGGGCGACAATGCCTTGCCTCCGAATAAATCCACACAACGCTTTATTCCGTCCCGTCATTTATTTAATCGCTTTGTTCCAGTGCAGTGTGTCCCCTCCTCGAGACTCGTTACATCCCGTTGTGTGTTATTTAAAAACAAAGAAATTGATAGCAGGCATGTGGAAGCCTTTCTTCTGGTCGGTAACGCCCAGTTTTTTGGTAAATTATGCTTCCTTTTTTGATGCTATGGTTATAAACGCCTTATATCTTCCACCGCAGAGCATAATGGGGCTGCTACGTACAAAGAGGTTCCTTCCATGCTTTACGAGTTCGTCTTCATGCATATGAGCGACTGCGCTTTATTACCGAGGGAGACCACCTCACTATTGGTGCGTTCGCACGCACCGCTCGTTATGCATGCCAAATTACGGCGAGAGTGTTGAAGCTGCCCTTTCGAGTTGTCTTCTTCAACTGTCGAACCGGATGGCCGAACATCAGTACCGGTAAACTGGTTTAGCGAGTCGGCCATTAGAGGGCGGATTGTAACTCCAGTCATTTTGATGCAATTACACCTTAACTACGCGCTTGCCGCTTTTGTCCGCATATATCGGTGTGCGCGCTCTTTTGAATGATATTTGCCTTTTTATTTCCCCCTCCGTCTGCGCTTGTTATTTTACTCTCTCTTTCTCTCGCTGCTTAATAGTTTCTTTTTTCCCCTCTCTTTCGGGCCTTAAGTGGTAAAGTTGGCGGGAGCCTTTTTTCATTTTATTTGTGTTGTGCCGGGGATGTTTCGCGGCCGATGGCCATTGTGACGATCTGTGAAAGCATGTTTAATGCCTTTAAAGTACGCGATTCCAGGCTATTTGTAAGCAATTTGTGGAAAATATTAACGGATCTGTGCTTTAGAATTACCGCGTGATAACGCGTGCCCGCTCATTTTGTTTACATCCACGCCAAGCGGATTTCTCTTTTAACGAAGCAAACCTTTGACAAAGCCGAAACTCTTTCAATTCCACTTATGACTTTATTTCTTTTGTGAAATGCTTTTAAATCAATTTCGCGAATTAAATATTTTTCGTTGGATTTGCTCTCCGAAATTGTTATAATGAACATTTACATATAGTGGAGTGACAATTTTCTTCTTAAACATTTATATTAAATTATATTATTTTCTGAAAGTGTCAGATTCTTTGAAGTTACATTTCAATTTAGATCTTTCAAACTCTTGACCTATGAAAATTCTAATAAGAAAGGTGGCATATACTCGAGTTTATTGATTTTGAGATTTTCTGTGGCAATTCTCGTTAGGATCAGGAGGTGATGCCAAGGTCGACACTTTACTTGTTTACAAGTAAGAATTTAATGTGGTTCTCGAAATAAAAAGCATTGAATACAGGATTTCGTCAGTCTTATATAAACATGCAATCATGATAAATATACAAGTGCGTTTCTTTTTATCTTTGGGAAGTACTAGACATTTTTCATTAAATGACCTTCTTTTGTGTCTTTGCAGTGGTGGATGGTACTCACGACCATGACATAGCAGACATTCATGAAGCAGCATGGATACAGATGTTCCTACCGTGGACACGGGCCAACAACAGCAACACTGCAGTAAGCAGGAGTCAGCGGACCAACTACCACTGCAACACCATCACCAGGCGACAGCGGTGCCATCGGTGGTAATGACGCCGGAGGAAGGTCAAGAGGCGGCGATGATCGCCGACCTCCAACAGCAAATGAGGGTTCCTGAACGTCCATCAAGTTCCTCGCGAACTCCTTGCCCGAAGTTCAGCAACAAAAAATGCGATTCCTGCGGGCGGGAGTTTCACACTACAAACCACTATCTGGAACACGTGTGTGAAGTGTCGCCGCACGTGGGACTCAATTCTTTGACCACCCCTCCTTCCACGGACGGTGGTAGTAGACCTTGTTCTGTTCCTACCTCGCACTACCCGTCCGCGGGGGTCGGGGCTTCTACCAGCAGCATGTTCTGCAGCAGCGAACTGTCCAACAGTTCGGGCAGCGACGTGGAGAACTTTACCGGAAAGATCGTGTACAACCGGGACGGTTCAGCCTTCATCTTGGAGACTGGCGATTCGGATGCACTCAGCGACGACGAAGGCAGCGACGAACTGCTCTCGCGTGCCGCTGAAGAAGCATCATCCAGGGTGCCCACCTCGTCCCAGCTCATTCCACACATGGTGAACGCTCTCCACATCGCTAGAAACCCTGCATTGTACAATGCCCTCTATGGACAGGCGTACAGTTTCCTTCAAGAGAAAAACAAAGTTCCTGATGTCCCTGTTATGCACAGTTTTAGAGTTTTCACGGTGCGTGATGTAGCCAGTGAAAATACAGTTACTACTTCTTCTAGCAAACTGGACGAAGACGGTTCTCAAAAGAGGCCGTCCAGTGTCAATAAGGCTAACTTTCCTATGGTAGACTATTCTTTTGTGCCGATAAAACCTATATTGATGTGTTTTCTGTGCAAACTTTCTTTTGGTTATTCGAAATCTTTCGTAGCCCACGCTATGGGTGAGCATAATGTCAATCTGAATGAGGAAGAGAAGAATATTATGTCTCAAAAGAACACTTCGGCAATCATACAGGGTATCGGGAAGGACAAAGAACCACTCCTATCATTCCTAGAACCTATGCCTAGTTCGGTAGCTCAGAACAGTGTAGGGAGTCAGAGTGGTAATATTTATGCCCAGTCATTGCAGAGCTCATGTACCAGTTCCTTCGGATCCTCGGATCCTATGACTAATTTGCTGAATGCCGTGTCCAGTGCAGTGGCTGGGGGTTACGGCTCCTCGGCGGTTACAACGTTGGTCTCGGCCGTCTCGAGTCCTGTGGCGGCACTCTCAGAGATCAAGCCAAGCATGTCGATGTCGAACAGTCGGACAACGCCCTCTCTCTCTAGTTCCTTACTTGCTGCCGAAAGCGACGAGGCCTTAGCGCCAGAGTTGCAGGACTTGATGACGATAGAAAAGTTTGCTAAAGCTGCCGCAGATGCTGCGGAAGCAGAATCAGCGGCTTCTCTGTCGCCCAGAGAACGTAAGAGCTCCTGCTTCAACGGCCAGAGTGATACGCCACAAGAAGACCAAGACCTTAGGTTGAACCCATTCGACTGCAGCCCCCATCCTACCTTATCAACGGCTGCATCTATGGGTTCTCTCGACAGACCGACGAGTGCCGGTAGTCATGAAAGTATGTCTCCTGGCATGTCAAGGGTGTCTCCCAAAATCAATCCGGTTCCGAGTCCACTATTATCCACAGTTCCTTCACCGTCGTCAGCGACTAATAGTCCTGTTTGCATCTGTCCTCAACATCCGGATGGAAGGACAAACGGCGTTGAGTGCCCTAAGTGCGATCTAATCCTAGGTTCTTCACGGTCGCTTGGAGGTCACATGACCATGATGCACTCAAGAAATTCTTGCAAGACGCTCAAATGTCCGAAATGCAACTGGCACTACAAATATCAGGAGACTCTTGAAATTCACATGAAAGAAAAGCATCCAGAAAATGATATGAGTTGTATGTACTGTCTCACTAATCAATCCCATCCCAGGTTGGCTCGTGGGGAAACGTATACATGCGGTTACAAACCTTACCGTTGCGAGGTTTGCAACTACTCTACAACAACTAAGGGCAACCTCAGCATTCACATGCAGTCAGACAAGCATATCAACAACGTTCAAGAATTGCAAAATGGTAATATTCAGGCCGAACATGTGATGCAGTCTCAACCCCTTGCAGCTCCTACCTCGATGCCCACACCACCGGCAGTCGATGCTGCAGCCAAAAAACCAATCACCACCAGCAAACCAAAGGCCACATGGAGATGCGACGTATGTAATTACGAGACAAATGTGGCCCGGAATCTGCGCATTCATATGACGAGTGAAAAACATAATCACAATATGATGGTTCTTCAGCAGAATGTGAAACATATGCAACAAATATCTGCTTTCCAACAAGCTCAGGCGCAGGCTCAAGCCCAAGCTCAAGCTATGGATCCTATGTTTCAGTTCCATCCAGGATTACTGCTGCCTTGCGATTCCCAATTGCAGCCAGAAGCAGCTTTGGCAGATATGGCTTACAATCACGCCTTACTTATGATGGCCACCCAGCAACAACAACAGAGAGCTATGGCGGCAGCGGCGGCTGCGGCCGCAGCTGCAAGTGGAAAGAGTCCAATGGGAGCTCCTCTAAATCTCAGTGTCCCTCCTACTTTGGACATTGACCATCCAGATCCATCATTACGGCCTGACGTTCCTTACGACGAAAATGGTAAATTGTTCCAGTGTTGCGTTTGTCATGTGTATTCTGCCGATACCATCGAGGCTTTGAATCAACATGCTCAACTTGACCGAACTCGTCAGCGTGAGGAAGAAGTCCTGATGGTAGTTGCTGGAACGTACATCTGTAAGCTGTGTACGTATAAGACAAATCTGAAAGCTAACTTTCAACTGCATTGCAAGACAGACAAGCATCTTCAGAGGTTGCAACATGTGAACCATGTCAAAGAAGGTGGTCCAAGTACAGAATGGAAGCTGAAATATGCTAATGTCAGTAACCCTGTCCAAGTCAGATGTAATGCCTGTGACTATTATACAAACAGCATTCATAAACTACAGCTGCACATTGCTAATCCCAGGCATGAAGCCAACGCAAGAATATTTGCTCACTTGCAGATGAGTGTTCATTCATTGAAAGCCGAGGCCCATTATTTCCACTGCAGGCTGTGCAATTTCTCCACCAAAGCAAAATTTAACCTCATTCAGCATGTGCATTCTATAAGACACTTACGACATGAAAACATGCGCCAAATGCAATTAAGGACTGAAGGAAGAGATATCGATGAAGATGTTCGAGATTATGTGCAAGTTAGAGAACTGAAAGGAAACGAAAAAATTATCTTCGATGCTGATGTGGGTAAGTAGCAGCTGGGTATCAGTTATTGCAAGAATAAATTCATTTCAACTATTATTTATGTCTTTATTTTGATAATGAAAGTATTGTAATATATTTTTAACATGGTTTTAGAAGATTCAACATTCATTTAGAAGGTTTCAACTATTAAAAAAATAAGAAATAAAATATTATAAATTTTAGAAGTGGTTTCTGATATAGCAGATGAATCCTCTGCTTTTACATATATTAAAAAATAAATTCCCTTCCAACCTATAAAGAAATTTAATATCACTAAATTACTGTCGTTCTCTAAGCTAATGTTTCTGAATTTAATTAGCCTTAAATGTTCTGATTGTTTTAATCGTTTGTATTTATATTTCTTGCATGTCTTTCAGAAATATTCAATTAAAAAAAAATCCTTTTTTCAATCATGCGTTAAAACTGCTTTTTAGTGTATAGTTATTTTATGTATTGTGAACAGCTTTTGCTTTCCATCATCCTGTAATTTTTTTTTTCTGAATCCACACATTATTACTATGTATACTTATCATGCATTACGTTACTTTCAGATACTCCAGTACTAGAACTCAGTGATGAAAGTGCTGCGAAATCAGATGGCAAAGCAACCCCACCAAAGTCAGAAGAAAAGGCCTCCCCTGATTCAAGATTAAAGAAAGCACTGCTAGAACAGCCAAAACCAAGTACTCCAAGCGAAAGTACGGCCTCGAGTTCAGAACAAACGCATCGCTGTCCATTTTGCAACTATACAAGTAATACTGAAGTTCGGATTCAGATGCATGTGGTTTCTCAGCACTTACCTCAGACTAACACCATTCCTTGCCCTCTGTGCCAAGAAGGCTGCAAGGACATAGGAGCACTTGAAAATCACTTAATTGAAGTTCACAATGTTATTAAAGAAGGAGTTCAAAGGCTATTACTCATGGTTGATATGTCGAACTTAGAAACTAAATCAGAACCTCAAGAACAGAAGGCCAAATCGGAGGAGATATCTACTCTAAAGCAAGAGGCGCCAGAAGTGGATGGAAAGAATTCTCCAGAAAATAAAGATCGCCCGATAGAAGAATCTGGAGATGATTTACTTTGTTCATTTTGCAACAAAAGTTTCTTCAATGTGGACGACTTATTCGCACACCAAAGTGAACTAGGTCATATGGAACTCAAGCCAACACCATCAGGCCTTGAATATCAATGCTGGAAAAAGGGCTGTATGCAATCATTCAAAACATCAGCAGCTGTTCAACTGCATTTCAAAGAAACGCATTCTAAGAAGCCCTTACTATCGGTTTCGGATCGGCATGTGTACAAATACCGCTGCAACCAATGCAGTCTGGCTTTCAAAACCTTGGAGAAACTGCAGCTGCATTCCCAGTATCATATGATCCGCGCGGCTACCAAGTGTGTCCTTTGTGGCCGTAGTTTCAGATCAGTGATAGCTCTGCAAAAGCACGTTGAAACTGCTCACACTGACATGACCAAAGAACAGATGGAACAGTACAAAGCAAGTTTAGCTAATAACCCACTTTTATCTAGCGGGGGCGGAGGGGTTCTGGATCCACAAACCACAGAACTACTGAAAAAGGAGAGCATCCGAGAAAGCATGGAAATTGTCGATGATGTTGTGGATCTGGGGGCTGATAAGGAATCTTCACCATCGCGTGACATGGAATGTGATCATTCTGAACTAGGAGAGGCTTCCTTAGAAAGTTCCGGGAACAATCAAGATGTACTCGAAGACTACATAAATAGTCAGAGTATGGCAGAAGACAGCTATAATGATCCTAACAGAAAATATAAATGCCATCGCTGCAAAGTGGCCTTTACCAGGCAGAGTTACCTGACGAGTCACAACAAAACACTATTACATAGAAAAGGTGAAAAGATGAGTTATCCCATGGAAAAATATCTTGATCCTAATCGACCTTTTAAATGCGATATTTGCATGGAATCCTTTACTCAAAAGAATATACTTTTAGTTCATTATAATTCAGTTTCACATTTACATAAAGTCAAACTCAGTATGAAGGAAAGTAGTGGTAGCACTTCAGTTACATCAGTCTCCATAGCCAGTAGTTCCACCGCTACTACGAGCACTGCTGTCTTCACAGCGCCATCTAGTAGTCCCAACATAATTGCACCCACTAATAACTCATCTGCTTTAGATTCGGAAAAGAAGCCTTTTAAATGCAATATCTGTAAAGTAGCATATAGTCAAGGATCAACTCTTGACATTCATATACGATCCGTTTTGCATCAAACACGGGCATCAAAGTTGCACGAATTGGCTATGACGGGACAAATCGACCTTAATGCTCCATTGATAGAGCGCTCTGAACAATCACCAAACGAACAACACTCGCAATTATTAATGCAACCACCGACTGTGACTAACGAAAGTTCCTCTTTAATGCTGCCTCAAACCTCGCAGGTATCTGGCCCGGCCACAAGTGTTCCTTCTTCTGTCCAAGCTCCAAAGATCCCAGATCTGACACAAGTTCCTGTGTGCACCACAGCATTGTCTGCTGCGGTCGCAACTATCACCAGTGCCTCTCCTCAGTTCCACTTGTCTACTGACACGGCAACATCCAGTGGCCTTGTGCCCACAGTTCCTCAGCCCCCCGTCCTTATGCCATCGCAGGCATCTTCACAGGCTCTCATAAATTGTTCCAGATGTAATGCTATTTTCATGTCTCACGATTCATTGCTTCAACATCAGCAGCTGTGCTGCTTTTTTAATCCACAACAATCAAATGTCGGAAGGAGTACTCCAGTATCCTCTGCCCCCCTGCCACAACCACCTCCTTCGTCAGTGCCAACAAGTGTGCAATCCTCTTTGCGCCTGTCGAATATGCCAGAAAAAGAAGATTCTATGAAACCATCTCTTCTGTTTCCACAACTTGCAGAATCTGCAAATTCTACTCCACCTCAATTAAGTCCTCAGATCAATCAACTACCTATGAGACCGAAATGTCCCTTTCCTCGACCTAGACCTTTGGTGTATAAGCATTTGATTGAAAGCTTCGGCTTCGATGTTGTGATGCATTTCAATGAGAACAATCAGAGAAGAAGAAAAATTGAAAAGAAAGATGTTGAAGAAAGCACAGGCAAAGAAAACAGTAGTGGAGACACAGGCAAGGATGAATCCAGGTTGGAAGAAAATAAAAATTGTGATCCAGAATCCAAAATGGAAGAAGATAAACACGTAGAAGTTTCTGATTTGCCGGAAATTAACCGATCTGTTTGCGACATCTGTTCAAAGGAATTTTCCTGTATATGGGTGTTAAAAACACACAGAGAAGAAATTCACAAAGAAATAGTACCCATTGAATTAATCATTAAATTTGCTGAAAGCTTTAAAAAGTATTATGAAAAACATAATTCTGAGCAGTTAATGATTCCTACTCCTTGTGAAGAAAATCTGAATGAAATGAACCCACCGACACCAAGTGTAAGCTCTGAAACTCCATTATGCCCTACTCCATCTTCTGTAACTTCTTCAAGCCAACAACAACCTCCTGCAACACCACCAGCTTCAAGTATGGCGTCTCAAATGAGCGACGTTCCGTCGTCTGTAACTGCAAATCAAATGGCTGCTCAGTTGCAATTTAATCAACTTCTGATGAGTATGGGCTTAGGAATGGGACTTCCAATGGGCATGAATCTGAATAGTATGAACCTAAATATGAACTTTGCTGCTGCAGCGGCAATGAATCTTCACCCACCTTTAATACCAGTGCTTTTACCACCTCCAATGGATCCCTTAATGGCATCTGCATTTAACCATCCAATGATGCCCGGTGGAGTCGAATCCAGCTACTTTGCTGCTCAGCAAAAAATCATGCATCACCAACAGCAACAACAAACTGCAGCAATGGCTGCTGCCCAAGCACAACAGCAGAAAAGGGCGAGAACTCGAATTAATGACGAGCAGTTGAAAATTCTAAGAACTTACTTCGACATCAATAATTCTCCAACAGAGGAACAGTTAATAGAAATGTCTGATAAATCAGGTTTGCCCCTCAAAGTTATCAAACATTGGTTCCGGAACACCTTATTCAAAGAAAGACAACGTAATAAAGATTCACCATACAACTTTAACAACCCACCATCAACGTTCTTAAATTTAGAAGAATATGAAAAAACAGGAGAAGCAAAAGTTGTGCCTATAAGTCGAAGTGATTATTTGTCGAAAATCGATGCCGATTCCACGAATCAAAGTGAAGATGGACGCAGCCTGGCAGATGACACTGATTCTTCGCAAGAAGACAAGGAGAAACATGAAAATGAATATCAAACTCCTATTTGTGAAGAGAAACCTATTATTCCAAAAAGTGAATTACCATCATCATCAACATCAATTACTCCATCTGTGTCAATGTCTCATCCTATTCTAACATCAACCACAAAGGATGACTCTAAAGATATCTATGCCATGCATTCTGAATCTTCCTCACCTTCGCCTCAGCCGTCCATCAACTTCAGTTGTGTTTCATCGATTACCGGCCCAATCATTCCTAGTGCATCCACCTCACCTCCAACTTCTGATTCGCCAAGGGGTTTCAACAGCCCCTCTTACTGTGGTTCTGGTTCTACCGGCGGTGGCAGCGGCAGTGGTAAACGAGCTAACCGAACCCGCTTCACCGACTATCAAATCAAAGTACTCCAGGAGTTTTTCGAAACCAATGCCTATCCGAAAGACGATGATTTGGAGTACCTGTCGAAGTTGCTGAGCCTCAGTCCTAGAGTGATTGTGGTGTGGTTCCAGAACGCTAGACAGAAAGCTCGTAAAGTGTAC
Source organism: Araneus ventricosus (assembly GCA_013235015.1). Taxonomy (NCBI): domain Eukaryota; kingdom Metazoa; phylum Arthropoda; class Arachnida; order Araneae; family Araneidae; genus Araneus; species Araneus ventricosus. Next base: position 1,105,824 of record BGPR01000077.1, read on the forward strand.
GAGAACCAACCACCTGTTAACACCGATGATGATAGCGCTGGAAAGTTTCAGAGAACACCGGGTCTCAATTATCAGTGCAAGAAATGCTTACAAGTTTTCCAGCGATATTACGAGCTTATTAAACATCAGAAAAGTTCTTGTTTTAAAGACGAGAACCCTCTAGCCATGCAAATGAAAGCTGCTACTGCAGCCATGGATGAAAAATCTCAAGGCAGTAGCGTATCGGATACATCTTCAATCACTAATAGGGTACCAGATAAATTTCCGCAGAATGGCACTTATCGATGTGATAAATGCAGTCTTTCATTCCCACGCTTCGATCACTGGAGAGAACACCAAATTGTGCATATCATGAACCCCAATCTTTTCCCTAACTACTCCCCCAATTCCTCATTCGGTATCCTACAGTATGAGGCTCAGCAACCTCCAACTCCACCACTAAAAAGAAAAATGTCAGAGGAAGAAGAAATGAAAGAAAGTGGTGATCAACCGAAAGATAAACGTCTGAGAACAACAATTCTACCTGAACAGTTAGATTATTTGTACCAGAAGTATCAGATCGAAAGCAACCCAAGCCGAAAAATGTTGGAGAATATTGCAAGAGAGGTAGGATTAAAGAAACGTGTTGTGCAAGTCTGGTTTCAGAACACACGAGCGAGAGAACGAAAGGGTCAATTTAGAGCACATCAACAAGTCATACATAAACGATGTCCATTTTGCCGAGCTTTGTTCAAAGCCAGATCTGCGCTAGAGTCCCATCTTGCTACAAGGCATGCAGATCAGTATACTCGAGGTGATATCAACATTGATTCACTCCCTGATGGCGAAATGGATTCAAATCCTGAAACGCCTTCTACTTCTAATGCTTCAGAAGACATAAAAAATAGCATATATCCAGGCTTTTCATCTTGTACAACAACCACTGCTTCAGCGCCTAGCTTTACCACACAGAATCTGGAATCAATGCAAAGCTCCATGAAAAAATATTATGAAGATTCTTTAAAGAAATACTTAGATGATCTTGCTTATCCTAGTGGGAGTTCAAAAGAAACAGCATCCTCACCAGCTGCTGATCTCACCTCAAAACCAGCTAAACCATCTGGAGACAAACCAGTTGGTCAGGTTGGCGATTCACCACTGGATTTGAGTAAACCAGCAAAAGTTTCCATCGATGGTGAAAAAAGTAGCGATGGAGCTCCAACAAATTTAAGTGATAAAAGTTCTGAAGATGGTATGAATAAAAGCTACCTAGGCTGTGACGATGCCAGATCAGAAACTCATTCTGAATCGACTGAAAATATGGATTTCGATGATCATCTGGACATTTCTCATGAAAGCAACCCTACATCGCCATCAAATGCGGGGCATCAGAGTAGCGGTGGAAAAAGGTTTCGAACGCAAATGTCTACCCTTCAACTGAAAGTCATGAAATCCGTATTTGCAGATTACAAAACGCCGTCAATGGCTGAATGCGAAACAATGGGTCGTGATATCGGACTGCCCAAAAGAGTTGTTCAAGTCTGGTTTCAGAATGCAAGAGCCAAAGAGAAAAAAGCTAAATTAGCTTTCCTTAAAGCTTTCGGCCATGAAATGGATTTGCCCAAACCACCAGAAGAATGTACCGTCTGTAAAGTCAAATATAACGTAAAATTTTCGAATACTAGCATGCAAGATCACTTGTTTTCCAAACGTCATCTGGAAAACATAAAAGCCCACATTACGAATATGAAAAAACTAACAGAAGGCCAGGACAACATGGACAGGTTAGATCACTCTCCAGCCACCCCAGGAAGTATGCTCAACCATCTTGTTCAGTCACAGCATTCCTTGCACCAAGAGGATGCCGATTTGCTGGGATCTTCTGCTGCGTCATCCGGGGCCAACCCACCTAGTCTGATGCAGCAACTGCACATGATGGGTCTCCAACAGATGCCGGGCATGCCTATGCCCATGGGCTTACCGGGCTTCCCGAATGCAAGCAATGGTCCCACCAATCTTCTCAACATGAACGCGGCTGGTTCCCCACCCAACTCTGTTGCTTCCATCTCTTCAAACAACTCGCAGGCGTCTAAGGCAGACGCTGCTAAGGATCTCCCTGCAACAACCAAATGCAATAACAACAACAACGCTGGCGTTGGAGATGCAACAGAAACCAAGTCTTCAGACAACCAATCACAGCAGAATGCAGCCACGTCCACTTCAAGCCAGGTGCCGCTGGTGCGAAAGGACGAAAAGAAGGATACTTCGGACGTTCCAAACGGAAGTAACAGCAGCAGTACATCCCAGCAACAACAGCAACGTCCTGGCAACATGGCAGATTTCCCAATGCCCACCACAGAAGCCGGCGGCTTGTTCCCCTACATGTATGCCGGATTTCCAGGCTACTATGCCGGACTTTCGGGTGCATTCTTCCACCCAAGCATGTATCCAGGTAGGAATAAACTATGACAAGAATCCCTATCTTCTTAAGCCCTTTTTTCAACTGTGATGCTGTGTAGTTGTAGTTATGCAAAGTGAACTCATTTTTGCTTTTTCTTTAAAGTGGGGAAGAAAAAAAAATCGAGAGAACTTGTACGATTTCATTTTTTTCCCCGTCGAGTTGGGACTTGAGACTCGACTGTTGCATATACATTTTTTTCCTAGCTCGTACGATGCAATTCCATACCATGTACATGTATTTTATCATTGTGTTAGTAATTTATTAGCCATTTTTCCGTGCAGGGTTGAATATTAACAGCAATTCATGCGCTTTTTTCACAGCATTTTTTTCTCCATCTCGTTTGAGATAAGAAGTGACGCCGAGGCAGATTTATTTATCACTTTTTTCACCACTTTCGCAACCTGTTTCTCTGCACTGCTGAATACTTCGTCCAATTATTCGTCTGAAAACAGTTCTTTTGCATTTCTTTGTTGGCATTCCTGATTTTTCTCTCTTTTTTTCTCCTTTGTTTTCAACACGTGCACTTAAACTTCTGATACATCTTCTAAAACTTGCACGCCATGTTGTAAATGATTTTCTTTATGATGAATAACAAAAAACATGGCTTTCTGGTGAAATAGCTCTACAGTCTCAAAATGTTGAAATGATTATTTTCAAATATTCATAATTTTGTTGGTTTTCATGTTTAGTAGACTGTTTTTAACTATTCAAAATTTTATTCAAAAAGTTGAACTTTTTAGGAATCAAAAATATTATTTAAAATTTTTCAACTAAACCTACCTCATTTATTAACTAGTTTTATTGTAATATTCTCAATTATTTCTTGACTAAATTTTTTGCAAAAAGCAATTTGTGTTGTTTTTTTTCATGTGTAAATATCTGCCCGTTACAAAATGGATTGTCTGGTGCCTTACACATGATTATTTTTTTTACAAGTTATTAAAAAATGTATAGATAAGAGTAAGAATTTTATATGTTCAGTATTTAAAATTTTTTCTCTTTAAAATATATACAAAATTACACAATCCTTCATAGTAGAATTTCAGTATTAGTTTATATATTGTGACCAAATTTGATGTACAGAATTGAAATTTTATTACTTTTTTCTTTTGTATTGTGTATTATAATTTTATGATTTGGTTTACAGAAGTTGTGTGATAGATTTTATTTAATATAAGTTATGTGATGAATATGTTTGCTGATGAAATCAAAATTATTACTAAAATTGGATCAATATAAAAATAACGGTTTTGGTTTTTCCATTAGAATTTAAATGTTAAAATTAGGAAACATAAAATACGTTTATAATACCAACTGATTTTTTTAAAACAAACACTACCTGATCTATAAAAAAATTCACCTGCCTAAAAATTAAACCCATTCGTAGAAATAGGATTATTTCTAAGTGAAGAATATTTTAGATTGATTAGAAATATATTGTTAGTGGGCATCAAATAAAATTTTTAAAAGATGTAAAAATACTTTAGAAATTTTTAGCTTCATTCATATCCTTAGCGAAAAGCGTGAATAGCTTAAATAGAAGACGTTTATCCAAAGTCTTATTATCATTTCTTTAATAAAAGTGAAATCTTCATTTTCATAAGAGAAGAAATGGAAATGTATAACTTTTGTATGCAATTTTGCATGCAAAACACCATAAAATAAACCGTTATTTTTATAAGGATTTCTATTTCCTTAGTGCCTTACATGACCAAAGTATTACCACAGGGAAATATTGCAATAAAATGAAAATTGCATGTTATAACTCTTTGCATGTGTATAAAATCTAGCGTATAGAAAGAAGCATGAATGTTTTTTTAGCTTTTATTTTCTTTTCTTTCATCTTTGCTTTAAAAAAAACAGTCGCACTTTTTTGAAAATCGTTTGACGAATGAGAAAAATATGAAAAAAAAAAGTTCTCTGTGAGCTGTTTTGTATGAATAACGCTGTTGACTGTGTGTGGAAAACGTTATTATTATTATTTTTGTTTTGTTTTGTTTTGTACATATGATGGTCGATGCAGATGCATTTTTTATGTTTGCACCGTATCTTGTATCAATAGTTCAACAAAAAATGAGCTGTGTAAAATAAAATTTGCCATCGTGAAAAAGTAGTTATTTATTTATTTTCTGTGTTTCTTTATTTTGTAGTCTGTGTAGTTTGTGATATGCATGTAATTTAAAGTAGACATATTTAAAGAGGAATGCATATGTGTATTTGTATTGTTATTCGTGTAGATTTTATATATACACTCGCGGTTAGTTAGAATTTCTGCCATTGTTTTAATTTTGTACAGTATATTAGTTACGAAATTGTTAGAAACTCAAATATCATTTCGAAATTACTACATTTAAATTTGATTCTTCCAACCTAAATTTCATTTCATTAATAATGCATACTAGTTCCACATTTACGTTGGTTCTAATTACGCTTTTATTTCGACGTACTGAAATCAAATTTATGAGAGCTGAATTTGAAAGTAATTCTTCCCTGAATTTAGAAACTAAACCACATATCACATTTAGAAGAAAATTTTCTTTAATTTTTTTTTCATAAATTTATTTTCAGAAATATTTTTTCTCTCGATTTCTTCTCTATCTCTCTCTTTCCCTGGCAAAGGTCAACTTCACTTTCCTTCAAAGTATTTCCAGAGTGCCTCATTAAAAAAAGAAAAACTGCTTTCTGGAAACGTTCAATAATAGCATCAAGTTTCTAATTGGTGAAGATTTTTGTTTTGAAGTTTGTAGTTTGGAAAAACTCTTTAAATTTTTTCTGTGATTTTTTTTTTTAACATTTCTGGTTGTTTTCTAAAAAAACAACATTTTCCATTCCTGATAATATCTTCGAATATGTTTCATGTGTTGTTTCAAATTTTTATTCGGCTGAGCATTTTGTTATTTCTCTGAATTGATTAGTTTCCCAACTGATGTTGCCTTCAGTATGAGTTCCTTCGTAATGTGAAACAAATTTTCAGTCGTTTTAGTACATCCTTTTCATAGTCTTTCATTTGGTTGTTAGTGACATGTTATTCATCTTGTGTTTATATATCTCTTGAAAGATGTTTCCATTTTTTCCCACATTTTAACAGTCTTATCTTTTTGAGAAAAGTAAATAGCACTTTTTTAATGGTGATCTCGGAAATTATTAACCTTAAATTTCCTTGTAAACATCTTCATTAGTAAAAAATGGTAAATTATGACACTTCGCCAAAAATGAATTCATTGTTCTAGCAATAGCCAACAGCATACAATATCAAAGGATTATATCTAATACTTTCAGCATCAAGGTAAGTGGTTTTTTTAACTTATATTTTATTATGAAAATCCTGTTGTAGATTTGTTTTATATTCATCCCAACAGCAGCATTTGACCTTAATTAGTTCCTCTGGATGAACACTTTTATATTTCTGTATTAATTGGGAAGAAACTTCTGACGCATTCAAAATTGATGATAAAAATTGTGTTGTTAAAGTAATCGTTATTCAATCGCAATCGTTATTATATCCCATTTAATCATAACATGAAAATAGAAAATCTTAAATATGATGAACATCTTTATTTAAAAAGCTGGAATGGAACAACAACATTTTCTTCTAATAATTCAAATTGCCTTATTTTTTCTGATGATTGGTTAACTTTGGGTTTGGGTTGTTAGATAATTATCGTCGAGTGATAAGTTTTAAACGGATGTGTTGAATAAGAATTGGATAATTAGACTTCTAAGTAGTTCGCTCAGCTGGTTTTCCTGAGACAAAATTTCAATTACGGACTTTTAACGGAACTGTCTGGACCGTTGTGAAAATTTCAAGAATCTCTCTGGCTGTTTGATCAGTTGGCCTTTTGAAGGTTGCTAAGATGACCGAATGTAACACTTTTAGACAAAACTTTTCATCCTTTTTTTGTGTGTCGATGTTTATGCAGCTGAAATTGTTTATCATGCACATAATCTCACTTTTTTACCTTTTACTTAGAAGCTGGAAAAAGTGTGTGATAGGTTATTATAGAATTTGATGTCTATTTTTATACTATTACTTCATTTCATACGTTGTATAGGAAAATTTTATTCTTTATGGGCTGCAAAATATTATAAATGTTGGTGCTTGTGTTTTGAAAGTATGATAGTTGGGTTGAAATAGTTAATTATTCTCGGTGTTAGTGGTATGAATAAGTAAAACAAGAGCAAAGACTTCGTTAGATTGAATGATAATTTGATGTGATCGACGATCCTTTGTCGATGGTTCTTTTTAGCGATAGATGAGCTTGAGAAGTTTCTACTGTTTAGGATACTAAAAATGATTTTGCTTCACTTCTTTAAAGCATGTATTTTTCATTCGTGACCTATTTATGGTTGGACAAAATTTTCGCGACGACAGTTTTTATCAAAATTGTAAAAAAATTTAAGTAAAGTGTTAATCTGTGATAATTAGAAGTAAATTAAATTAAAATTTTTTTTGCTATAAATTTTATTGAATTCTTTAAACTCGTAGATCAGACGTTTACGACATGTGGTACACGTACCCTGGGGGTACGAGGGGGAATAGTTAGGGGTACGCGAAAGTGATCTAGAAACACAAAACATAAGAATATTCTAGAATTTCGTTTTCATACGAATAAGTAGACTAATATCTAGTAATTGAATAATTGTAAGCTCTCATCATAAGTTAATGCAAAATTATTTAAATGCTGTTTTCATTTATTTTGACGTTGAACTAAATACTATTTTAAAAAATGGAATAAAATGTAAAGTGAAAAATCAATCCCTCAAATTTTATTAAGTTCATTAGACTCGCTTGACTCTTTAAGACAACCTAAGGTCTTGGTGTTATTAATAAAAGCTTTCTTGTATTGAGAGATGGTTTGAGAGGATGTAACAAAAGTAGGTACTCATGATGTGGGTACTCAGTGGATGATGAGTCTTTATTTGGAGTTACTACTCGCTTATTCGAATTTTCTAACATTCTCAATGAATCTTGTTTAACTAGACAAGTATTTAACTTAAATAACTCCCAATATGAAGTATTATTCAATAAAATCTAACTTGTAATTCCCATTCTATTTGATATTAAATTGCTGAATAAGACATTTAATCTATTAATATTATCGCTTCGGAACGGTAATATATTAACTGAGAAATATCAAAATAGATTTTTCTTAAAGATTTAGCGTAAGTTTAAATGAAACATTCCAACTTTCTTATCTTTCCAAAAGTTCAAATCATATTTTCATAGTTTATAAAAAGTTCATAGTTTATTTTACTGAAGAAATAACAAATAGGTATAGAATAAAATATCTTTTAAATGTAAGAATTTAATTCCGATGAAAACCTATTTTTTTAAAAAAAAACTTGTATCTTTATATCCTTATTCTATACCTTAGATACATTATCACTAACAGTCGATTTTTTTTAATTACACTTGTCTTTTAACACGCCGGATTTTCGATGCTCCATTGTGCAGTAAAACTTCGATTAACCGTCAGTCGTTTAACTGTAAATTTCTGTTATCCGTCATCGTCTAAAAAATGTCTCAATAAACAGTCATCTCCTTCTGTGTCTTTGAGGCTGCGCAGAAAGTTCGAGCCTCAAAGACACAGAAGGAGATAATGGGTTATTTTAAAGTAACGTAGGTTCTCCATGCATTACTACTCTGTACTCTTCAGTACTCTTATACTGAAGTTTATACTTATCGTTTTGTAAGATTAAATACAATATGCATGTACTATTCACTTTTAAAGGTTTTCATTTTTGTCTGAGGCCTGCAATGGATTACTGTACGTATATGTATTAGGAGACTTCTGTTATCCGTCACAGGCCTGATCCGGTCAGTGACGGTCAATCGAAGTTTACGGTACTTCTTATCGCTACTGTCAGTACTAAAAAACATAAATGGAAAATATTACTTGAATTTTTCTACCCTACAGTATAATAAAGCGGGGCTTTTAAAAAAATTTCCTAATTAATCGTGGGTCGTGACCCACAGTTGAAACAGTAGTATAGATTAATCTATATCTCCAGTAACTCACCAAGAAACCTAACATCCACTTACAAGACAGTTTAAGAACCTCCCACAACAAATGGTAACGTTTTTCTTCGATATCCTCTTCGCAGTCACACGAGCGTTTTGGAAGCAGCGAACGAATCGATGGACTCTTTTAAATGCATGGTTGGACCTCGAATGACAAAAGAGCGTGTCGTAGGCGTATTGGGCGACCTCGCGAGTCAAAGAGCATAAATTAAATGAAGGAATCAAATCATTAGCAGCAGCAGCGGAATCGGACTTGTTTCCATGCGGCGATCCACCGCATTAGTATTCGGTGCGGCGGTTGCTCCGAGTTAGTTAGGCGGTTTTAATTGTAGAGGCCGGTCCAAGGATGAGCCCATGGGCCGTTTCGGATTGGGCGTTTGCGAAGTAATGTCTCAATAAAGAACGCACGACAGGGCTCGGGGAAATGAGAGCTGGATTCTTCCTTTTTTTTTTTTTTGGATCGCTGTGTGGTGCTTGGAAATGTATCAAAAGGAAAGTTTTTTTTTTCTTATTTTTGGTTAGTTTGGTTTCTCATTTTGGAAATTTCACGCTGCAGAATTTGTGTGATGTTTGCAGGTGCGTTTTTTAAAGTTAGTTAAATATTTATATATTTCAGGGAAACTATGTATTCTTTATTTATTCAGTTTGGCATTCATTTGGCGAGAAATCGCTATAGAATTTGTGCGTGTAGTTCACAAGTGTAAACTGTAGTGCTCAGTTTATTATTTCGATGATCATCGTTTGGTGAAAAATTTGATGCTGAAGAACTTATGTAAGATTTATAAAGTGCGTGATGTTTGGAAAGGAATCATGAATCGAAAATAAAAGACGTATCGATTCGGTTTGGTATTTCATTTGGCGAAAAATCTCGCGCGGATGAACTTGGAATGATGTTTGTGACATACGTTTGGCGCAGTGTCGCTAAATATGGCTTCAATGAACCGAGATCAATCAGAAGGTGCTGAAGGACTATCCTTAGCTAACCATTTTTATGTTTCTTGTCGAATTAAATTTTAAAAAAAACATATTAAACTTCTTTTGAAGACTGTGATTTTTTCTTTCGTGCTTGAAATTCATCACGTATTTCAACTTGCTAAAGAAGCATTCAAACAAACATACACCTGAATCATTCATGAAAGAATACAGACATTTTATGTGGAATTGCTTATGAATGCTTAACTATAAACTATCATTAAATCATTCATGCATGAATGATTTAAAGACAGTTTGTTCTCCCTTTAAAGTATGCTTGGCTGTTTACTAATGACTTCAGTCTGTATAAAAAATGGCCACTCTAACTTCATAAAAATTGCCACTATAATTATTTTCCTGCGATAAATAAATAATTTAGAACAGCACGAGGTATTAAAATTAATTGAGATAATGTTCTGGAAGTTTTTATAGTATTATTAGGTATAAATATGCAATATCTAGAACTAAACAACATTCGATACCTAATTTAAAAATCGTATTTTATTGAAGAAATTTGCGATTTTATGTGTTTTTATTATATAATTAAATAATTTTTTAAAAATTTAAGTTAATGTTTATTTACATTAAAATTAAATATCGGACCCGTTTTTGGGATTCTCATACAAAAAGTTTTTTCTAGTGTGCTTTCTTCTTTTATTTCAGTAATTGTATTCTCTTGTTCAAAATTCAGTGCACCTCAAAATTTAATTTTGAAATCAATAACGCATCTTGCAGGATGAAAAAGGACGTGATGTCAAAGCCCAGTTTAAGACAATGTACATTTAGATGCTGGATGTCATGCGCAGTTACATTTGTTACGTGAATGCAACGTAAAATAGTTTACTTCATCTGTACCAACGCCAATTGCAATAGTCTTCCAAATATTTCCTGTAAATTAAAGCCAGGATCTGGCCCGTATAATTATACTTACATTATCATTATTGATTACCTGAACCAGAACCCAACTACTCTAACACTTAGCAGTGCTATTAAATATTAAGCCGTGGCACGAAAAATTAACCCTTAATACAAGTACCCCCCAGAACTATCGGTTTCTGTAGTAAATGGGGTTTCAGCTGTACTTTCCCGGAAACTGGAGATTGCGGGCGATACTCCACGGAAGGATTGTCTTACGATTAAAATTCATCCTTCGATCCAAGGGGGGGAAAGTTCACCTCTTCAGCTAAAGAGCCCACCACTTTTCGTACCAGATTGAGTTTCGGATTTCGGGACTTTTTTTCCCCCTACTTTGTGAGCAAGTGAGTGGTTTTTATGTTGGAAGGCCCTTTTAAAAAGCCTCTCGCATAATTTTGTCCGTAGATTGGGATGTATAAGAACTCCGTAAAAAAGTTTTTTCCCCCTACCTTTTTCGGTTATTATTATTAGTTTAAAGCGTGCTCGTGTTTGGTAATCTTGTTTCTCGAGCGCTAAGTGCATCAAATTGGGAAGGTGCCTTCCTGCCAGAGGAGAAAAATTGTTGTAATCTTTAACTTTATTTAGGGAGTTTGATGTAAAAGATGGGAAATTCTCTATTCTTCAGTGTGGAAGCGTTATTGAATGGAGTTACATAATGGAAAAGCCATATTTTTATACACATAAAATCCTAGTTCCTGAGTACTTTCCCTTGGCTACCTCCCGAGCTAGGAAATTTACGTAAAATCTTTCGCTTTATTGCGTTACGAGGGTTATGTTTTTACCTACTCATTTAAAACTGCTAGATTAGCTATAAAGAAGAAAGCTGGGGATTTTTAATAAACCGGAAGTAAGTTTGACAGGTTGAATAAAAATCTTGTTCGCGACTATTTTTACATGGTTGTATTTATTTTATTATAGTTAATCATCGCGATAAAAGTTTTGGCAACAGTGGTTGATTCTGTAACTACTATTATTGTGAAATGTTGATTTTCTTTCTTTTATTTGAAAAAAATTTAAACTGGAAAATCTGTAACCATTCCTTCAAATCGTATCATTAACTGTTATAATTTTATTCGGTGCTTACATTTCTATAACAAATAATTCTAAAAAAAACAGAATAAAATTTTCATTTCGAATGCCTTCCCATTTTTACTAATATCTAAGATGCATTTTTTTTCTAATACCTGCCAATTTTTATTGTATTTTTGCAGAATTTTTAAAAAAAATTATTGTCTTACGTTTAATTCCTAACGAAGTTTACTTAAAATTATATAGTTTAAAAAGAAACTAACTGTTTTTAACTATAATATAGTAGAAAACAGCTTTATTTCGTAATCTAGAACTCCGAAATCTTTTCACTTTTAATTATGATATGAAACAATGAAGATCAGAAGTAATATCATTCTGCCAACTATAAACTAATTCAGTAAAAAACCTAAAAATTTCAGCAACTTGCTTTTGAATTTTAACTGTCAATTTATATTATTTGTAAACTGTTACATCAAAAGTCGCAACCTGTGATCTGTTTGTACCCGTTTCCTTTATTAATATATGCATGGTCTTAAATTTTAAAGTGCTGATAAAAACAAACAGCCAGTAACTTAACTAATCGTAAGTTGTTATAGTTAGTCCTAACAAATCCTCTATATTTTATCCTCCTTCACACTTGAAAATTTAGGTTCGGATAGAATAAATTACGAATGTTGATCTGATTTCAAATTCGTTTTCAATCAACCATGTGACTGAAAGCAAGTTTTGTGATTCATTTTCTCCATTGATATATACAAATTATCTCCACTAATAAATAAAAATAAGTTAACTGTTATTTTTTAATTAACTTAAAAGGCCCTTAACCAATTTGCAATTTTAAGAACGAACGCTATGTAGATTAAGAATGTACTAATTTGTAGAGATAAAATTAATATGTTTCGGGCAAAATCCTAAAAACTAATTATTTCTAGCAAGCGTTTTAATACAGATTACTAGTGCCTTTTTTTATTTTTTCTCATTAAACTGTTTGATTTCTACTTTTGCAAAAGCTTTTCTCATTATTAGAAACGGAAAAAGCGGGAAAAAGGAAAATTAAATGCAGCAGAATTTCATTTTCGCTGATGACGATTCGGAAATATTTCTTTCTTTTTTTAGTTATTACAAATATGCAGATCAAAGGTTTTCTTTTACCACTTACGAGTATTCGAAATTAATAAAAACGAAGAAATAATCATAAAAAAAAAGGAAAACGACGAAGCTGAATGCTTTTTGGGATGATTTGGAGATGCCCGAGTTTATGGGAAGGATTTCGGCTTCTCTTCTTTCCAGTGTCTGCCGATTTTCTAATTAACGATTTAAAAACTCATTTCCAGCAAAAACCCTTTCATATTCTTCCTCCACCCTTTTCGATTTTCTTTCAAATCGAGATTTTTTAAATTAAAAGCGGATAAAGACTCACGGAGAGTGGTAATGAAAAAAAAGAAGCTACCAAAATAGAAACTAAAAGAAAAGTTCGTTTATACGAAGCTTTTTCTTTAATTTTTTTCAAAGGCCTGAGATGCACACATAATAATCGAAAAAATCAGCTGATGAACTTTTAAAAATTGAAAAAGATTGGAAATAATAGTATGGGGAAGGGGGAAAAATTAAAAATAAAAAAAGAGTGCTCTCTCATCGTTTTGGTGGTGGTGGCGATTTTTTTTTGTATGGTGTGTCTCTCACCCCCTCCTGCGTATTCGAAAGTTCCATTTCTCGAAACATGCCCGGAAAAGTAATAATAAAAAAAGAATCTTGAGCAGTAAAAAAGAATCGCATATGCGAGCTAAAGATTAATTATAACGCGTGACAGTATGGTACTTTTCTGTGGAGGTTCTTTTCCAATGGTTTTTATAAATGGCGCTCCTAAGATTAAGGTTTTAAGGCATCAAACAAAATATATATCGTGAAATAAAAGATGGAGAAGAAGAGATGGAAAAAAATTATCGAGAATTTTCTCTTTCTTCTGCCAGTGGAGAGCTTATGGGGAGTCTGCCCATTTTTTGATGATTGTCGGTTTTTGTGGGCAACGCTCAAAGTCCATTACCCACACCATTAGAGGTACTGCTGATGAAGTGTGTAGAACGCTCCAGAACCACGGGAGGCGCTTCGAAAACTGCTTCCATTCATCCATTTCGTCGTCAACGGTCGACTAGGGCATACGCACGCACGCTTTCACCCCCTTCTTCCTTGTTCTTTCTCCAAGAACTTTTCCAGCCCCCCCTTACCTCCTACTAAACTTCTTTTCAATGCGCTAAGAAATAGACGTCGATTTTACAGTCACCTCCCCCCTCCCCCCCCTTCTTTTCCATTCCTTACCTAAAATGAAAAATCTTGTCTCGCAGTTATGGCAACACTTGTCTGGCGAAGAATTCTCGAGGTGTGAGGCGTGAAAATCAGCAAGTAAACAAATAATAAAACTGCGAAAAGAAAAATCCGTTTCATTCCGCAGTTCTTTCTTTGCCAGTGGGATCATTGATTTCGTATTCATGGTCGGCACCTTACGCTCGATGTTCCTGAAGTCTTTCAAAAAAGTGAAAGCCGGCCGACCTGAAGAGTTATAGCGCCTGGTTAAGGTGCGATAACGCCCCGACCGGAGCACCCGGGCACGAGGAATAAAGACTTGTCCAATACCTGCGGAATGAACCGTGGAAGAGTCGTCGAGATGATTTGGTTCTCCCTCCCCAGATTCCTCGTGGAATCTATGGAATAAAAATTTCACAAAAGGGAATTACAGCCCCAATACACGAGGAGAAAATTTATTTGGGAATAAGTGTTGCTTGTATAAAACGGCAGTGGTGGCTTATTATTATTATTATTATTTACATCTTGACGTATGCATAAATATAGGCATTTGTATTTTCTAGAGAATTTTGTACGAGTTTTTTTCTAGAATAACCAGAAGATATCATCATAGAATTTTCTACATGAAATCCTGTTTAGTTCTTTCTTGTACAGTGCTAAAAAGAAATCTCAAAAGTGCAAGGTGATAGTGGTACAAAAAATATATCACCGAGTAAATGGCATGAATTCAGTGGTGATACACAAATACGTACCAAAAGACTTGAAGGAATTGAAGAAAATATCTTCCCATTATTTCATTCCTTTGGAACTTAAAACTTCAACAAAGGGTCATCGCGTTTGTTTTTTATTTTATTTTTATTATATTATTTCTCCAATGATTCTTTTTATCCATATTATTCAGTTTATTATTAACCTCAACGGATAAAGAGTCGAAAACAAAACGTTACTAACAGTCTCTAATCAATTTTGAGATGATTTCTATGTCTAAATGTATTTCTGTGTCAACCTATATTGATATGCATCCCAGATATAGAACCCACTCATAAAAATTCAATATCTAGTGCTTACTTCCAATAATAAATAAGTGTTTATCTTTTCATTTTAAACTGCGGCATTTTTTTATATGTTAAAAAATATTGGCCCGAGTTTGTAATTTCGTGAGTTTTTATTTAAAATCACGTGGAAAATAAGATGAGAAAATTATTTTCGAGACGAATAGTAAATCTTCCCTTACTCAAAATGAGTTTAATCTAACAACCTTATGTTTTTTACTGAGAGTTTCGAGTCAAAAATCATATTGAAAGATCTCAGATCACAGGTAAATGCAGAATGTAGTCTACAGAAGGATTAGAAGATTCAGGCCTTACATATTGTTTTCAGAGTTCAGTTGACCAGCATAATAATTTCATCTAAATCCTTATTATCAAAAGCGGATTTTGTATCGGTGGATAGCTTACGATCAACCCTTAAAAATATTAATTCGACAAAGCCCCTCCATTCACTTTTTCCACCACAGACATTATCAAAAACGATTCACCCCTCCCCTTAATCGCCATCGATTTATATCGTTTAAGACCTATTTGCGTGACGTCATTAAAAATAGACCTAAAAACAAAGCGCACAGGAAAAAAACGAACACTGCCCTTCTATTTCCGCATTTAAAATTTATAAACAAAGCGATTGCCATCTCTACGGATAATAACCCCTAATTCCCAAGTAATCCACAAGGGGGTGTGCTTTTGAGGTGAAAAATAAAATTTCCCCTTCTCCTTTCTTTAAATACCTGTAGCTGTAGTCAGTGCTTCAGCTAAGTCCGAACGATCTTTGGGGTGGTGGGAGGGGCCTTGATTGATGGCGGCCAATGACCATTACTCACTTAATGTTTGTTCCGATACACCCCCCCCCCGCCGTACCCAGAACCTTGCCTGCATGTATAAAACCGATTCATATTTAATGATTCGAGATACCTATCCTTCGAAGGAAAAAAAATCGGAAGAATCTCGACTAAGTATCTAAATATTTTTTTGGTGTGTGTCCACCCATAATAATCATTTTAATCTGGCTATGGCCAGACATGATAAGGGCATTTGATATATCAGATCAATCCCTATGGTAAGGTATAGATTTGAGCAAAGATATCGCGTTCTTTCATGGGATTTTTTTAAAAAAGTATTTTATGTGTGTAAAAAAGAAAGGATAGTTACCAAGTAATGATGGTGGTTTTCGTGTAAATAAAATTGGTTTTTAGCGGTTTCGTTGCTCTTGCCAGGCGATTGGGGGAATTATGTGGGTGGGTCCTTTTTTGGGGACAAAATGTGTGGACAAAGGCCGAGACAATAAGTTTTGGGCACATTTTGTCTGAGTATGATGGATTTGATTTTATCATTAGGTAATATTTATCTAAAATACGGTATTTTACTCTAAATAGACAGGGTAAATATATTATGAGTTAGAGATATGTCTCTATCTCAGTGCACGGCAGTTTTATTCTCTCGTTTGTTTAATACTTTTCACTTAAATCTGCACCTTCAGCCTTTGACAAATGAAAGCTAGTGATGCAATAATAAAAATAAAGGCATTAGCCCGCTTATTCCTTCTATTGCTCGTATTTTCTGCAAAATATATATCAAAATAAAATATATATCAGAATAAAACAATAGCAGCTCACATAAATGACTACAATTCACAATTACATCATTTTGTATATTCATGCTAAAACCATGCAGTTTTAAAATGTGTGTATTTTTATTTAATTCATGAATCCGATTTGGAATTAGCCATAATTGCGATGACATTATTTCTTAAAGAAACGTTTAGTTATTTAACCACTTAACTTAATAATTTTCTTTGCTATCTAATAAGATGCTCCCTTCTGTTTTGGAAAACGGTTGTCGTTTTCATTCATCTCAGAAGGCATATAATACTTAAGATGTTTATGGATTCTAGGTAATTTTTGTGTAAAATTATAAAGATAATTAATGATTAAATTTTAGTTTTAAAACCAAAAATGCGGTAATTCGATGCACGAGTATTCTCGGGCTGGTAAGTTAAGCGGTTAAAAGTGGCACAATCAATCAATCAATTTGAATTCAATTTATCCAGATATATTAATATTATACTTTCAAAAAAATCTTTATTCGGTATCGAATACATACCAACTATTTGTAAAAAAGTAGTTATTGTTCACGGATACCGATCGTGTATGGTATATCGTGTATAAATTGACTCCATTCATTTGAAGTTACGAAAAAATTATTGATCGCTTAAATTAATACATTTAAAAAAAATGGCGTGCAAACGAGAAATATATATTATGCGTTTATCACTGTATAAGGTTGTTAGTGACAGATATTTATCTCCGAAACGATCCTTAGCTGCTTCATGTTTTTTATTACCTGCGATTTACTAATTGGATTTATATCATATCAAGGCGCATGATATTTAATCAGAATCAAAGCTGCAGTTAGCACACAACCTGTCCATCTTAATCTGCAAAGAGGACGAGTCCCCCCCCCCAAAAAAAAAAAAAAAATCCCAGTCCAGCTTATATGTATCCCGATTCCTTGCATGTCAGAGCAGTTTTCTCTCTGGAGGAAAACTAATGGGAATGGACTCCATCAGTTATTTATGATACGTCCAAGTTCCGCCATCCAATGAAGCCTTGTATGATGGAAAATCCAGACAAGCAGCACACAACAAGAACACTCTACCCACCCACCCCTTAAAAAGCTGCAGACGAGAGAATCTTCCTACCCCCTCCCCCGGTGATTTGTATACGCGGACTTTCCAAAAGGATGGGAGAAGAGGATTCTCAGAGGGTGACCACCGCGTGTGAATGGCGTAATGAGATGGCCCGGGTTTTTCGGAACGGTTTTTCCTGCAGCAGATAAGGGGATTTTATCCCGAGATTTTGCAGGGGGGAACGGGAATAGGAATGGGTGGCTGACTCAGAGGCCAGGGATGGTCCGTCCGAAACCATTCGTAATGGCCGTGTTGGGGGGCATTGTTATGCATATTAATGCCGCGAATGAATGGGGCAATGGCGTTGGCTGACTCGTCCAGAAATTAGTCAGTGGACGCAGGCTTGTGGAGATTGCGGGGGTTGGGGATGGAGTAAGGGAGTCTTTTGTAATGGGAGCCGGTGGTCCATTTCCTTAATCAAACAGGAATTCGTCTCCTTGGAGCAGTTTCCCCGTTGTCCGAGGAGGAACTGGCTGTAATTTTGCGGCTACTGGATTTCAGGGAGGTGTGGATGATGAAATGGTACGGATTGCTGTGGAGGGGGGAATGGGTAGTCTGAGAAGTGATCAGGGGGCTTGAATAAACGTGCTAAAAGGAATCTTCAGTTAGATTTCACAAAAATGAAAGATAAGATGCAATAATAGTCCGATTGTGTATTGTACGCTATGCAATAGCTTTAAGAGATAAAATTAAACTTTTGTTTTTCGTAAAATAATAATGACCGTTTTCTTTTAATAAAAATTCTTTTGAATAATTGTGATCAACCCTTTACTTTCTTGTAGCATTAAAAACTGATAATTCCGTTTGCCGTTTCCCTGCAGTCTACTTTTCCTATCCCCAATACCACAAACAATTAAATAAACGACATTAGATGCATTTTTACATTTCCGAATTCACGCTTTGTTTTTCTTATAGTTATAATTCTTAAAATTTAGCAAAATTAATTAATTAAATTTTAATTAAAATAAAGAACATAAATCCAAAATGGATTTATGTTCTTTATTTGGTGGCCGGACAAGATTCAGACCACAGGAAGGAATAAATTTTGACTTTTTGTCATTCCTTTCCACAGAAAATCTTGTTCCTTTTTGAACTAAAAATGGCGTGTGGTTTCTGATGAGTGAGCCATTTTAGTTCCTTTTCATTTTGAATAATTTCTTAACAAATTGTTCTAAGTATTGGTAAACTTTTGGTTTTTCTATAGTTCTTGTTGTATTTTAAAAAATTTCTGTTGAAGCAATTACTTTTTGCTGCTGCGTTTGCACGCAAAAACGTCTATTGTTTTCATTATTTTTCATTTTATCATTGTTTTCTTTTATTTTCTTTTAATTTAAATTTCTATTATTTGTTTTTCCTAATCATACAAAATAAATGTCTGTGTGTGTCTGAAATGCATTGTGGTTGATATATTATAGCGTTTCAAATGATTATCTTCTCAGGAAGCATAGGCAATAAACATAATGAAAATTGTGAAATATATATATATATAAATGAATTTTAGAAAATGGACCCCCTAGGAAAGGCATAAACAAGTTGCAATGACTTACACGACAATCACCCAGTATCAAGCTAAGAAAAAAGAAATGTTTTAGACCCGATTTAAATAACTTCACTACTGTTCTGTATTACCAGGGATGAAAACAAGTAGGTATAAAGATGTAGTAGCACTCCATAAATTTCACTGAAATATCACCCGGTTACAGCGTCACGCACCGATTCGGCGATTATAACGGTTTATCAAAATCTCATTTTATTCCAGTCACTGACAACTCAAGTTGACAGTAATTAAAAAGCTATGCAAGTGACCGCAATTCCAATAAATTATGTAGCATGTGTTTCTATATGCCTTAAAGTTATAGAGAGGGATCAACATTCATATTGAGTTTTATTACAGAGGATTTGATTTGTTATTTGATGATTAAAACAACCTGTTCAAATACATCAATCGTTTTTAAATGCGTTAGGACAGTACTCGTAACTATTTTAATGGGTCTAATACTTAGCATTATCCATCCTGTCTTCAGACCCGAAGGGACTTCGTATTGCTTCCAAAGGGAACGTTAATGAAACTAAACTAAACTAAAATTATTTGTATTTGAATACAGATAGATTTATATGTAATTCTCCGTAACTACAAATCTCGTTTTATATCTTCACCAGCATGTAATATTATCTATAATTCATAAAACACTTCTCGATCAGAGTGACCGGCGGTAGCATCGGCGGCTTGCTGTTGGACAGCATCCAACGTGACTGCTGGAAATCAGGGCCGTCCACAAAGAGATCGCGTCGAAAATCGTCCCTGCTGGTGACGCGAAGGGGCGAAAGAGAGAGTGACCATCGATTGAGGGCGTTTGAAGCATCGAGTGGACAAACACAATTAGATCGGCGGCGGCCGCAATCACGTCCGTCGTAGTCACCGGGCCGTTTGTCTTATTCGCCGTTAAAAGGATTGGGTCCGAGCTCTCTTCTCGGCCGACGACGACACTTAATACCTCCAGCCTTGCGATTCTATTTTTCCACTCTTTTCTTTATTTCGTCTCTTTCTGGGTTTGCCTTTCTCCGAGACGTTGACTCAAACCGACATTGTCAGGCGAGCCTCCTTTCTCTTCTTGTTCTCCACTTAATGTAGTTTTGGGGTAGTTATCCCGGAATGAGTGACTTCTGCACAAGTCCGGCCGGCTCTTTGCGGTCGGGCCGTTTGGTTTGCGGTTTCTTGGCCGGGGAGTGAAGAAGTAGAGATTAAATCAGTTTGCATGCCGCAATGAGCACCATAATTTGGTTAGGGGGAGCTTTTGGTTTTGTTGTTGGAAATTGATTGAGATGCTTTTTATTCTCTTGGATAAATAATGTTACATCAGCAATTCTGAACCTTTGTGTCTGAGGCTAAACTTTACATATGAGTATTAACCAATGGTGTAGCGTTAGGGGACGAGCGAGGATCCGGTCTTAGGGGCGCCATGGACATGTTAAAATCAAATTTGGTGAGAAGGTGGTAGAATAATACTGTACCTCAGGCACCATTTACACTTCCTAAGCCACTAATGACGACCAGGGGCGAAAAATAATGTTATGGCCCAGGCGCTACTTACCTTCGCTACGCCACTGGTTTTTATCGCTGCATCCTTCCAATAAATTTTAGTGAATTTAGCTGACTCTATAATAAATTTGTAATTGGAAATATTCAATATAAAAACAACATTTGATCTACTTGCATTATTTACTTATAATTATTTGTATTAACAGAATGTGTGTTTTGTTATTTTGATTTCGTAATTTTTTCTTGGTTGGAGTCGTAAGGTGCCGTTCCCCACGGGATGCGAATCATTGTATCAGGTTTTATTTTGTGCCAATTCGAATGATTCCCTTCGCTAACTTTGCTAGGGAACTGAAATAAAATGACTGATAAAATACTTTAGGTTTCTTAGGAGAAACTTTCTTCAAAGACCCCCTACTTGAAAATTCGCGTACTTTAAAATTTTATTACTTGGACTTATATTGCTTTGGAACGTTTTATGTTTAAAGGCTTTATACATAAACACGTTAACTTTCTCACATTATAATTTCATAGTCATGATTTACCATGTTGAGATGCAGTTAAAAAGTTATTAGGGTCCGAGTTAGTATGTTTACTTAAACTATATAAGAACTTTTTTGGAATTAACCTTGTAATTTTAAATCGTTCTCAGATCATGGACACTTGGGCCAGCGCCCCATTTCTCAAACTTCCATTTCACACGAACGTTTAAAACAGTGTTTCGAAACAATACCAACCGAAAGATAAGAATCCAACAACGGTTGCATATGATACCCTCGGCAATACATGACTGCGTCAAGAAAAACTTGGATAGTTAGAATTTCAAGAGTTTTCTTGGAAAGTTGCTATAGATTTTTTACAATACGAAGGCTACTATATAATTTTTATTCATTTTTCTTGTCTTGTCTGTAGATGAAATGAAACGGCTTTAAGAAAAATATGACATTTTTTAACAGAAATATATCTATAATATACAATGATACCTTCAGTAAAGGGCATCTTTTATCTAAGATGCAAAATATATGTTTTTCCTTTTCTAAAATCATTTCATGAAAATAATATGAAAAACGTTATCGCTTTTGAATGCTCTTTTAAGAATTAATGTAAAAATTCATGTATATCGAGATTATCAAAATAAGTTCAGTGAATGATATGCTAAAGTACAGAAAACTTGCTTCATAATTTTTTTTCTTCAGAAAATTATTTAAATAAAAATATTTTATTTGAATATAAATATTGCAGCGTCATGGGAGCAATTTATTTTTCCAGATAATATTCTTCAAAAATAAAGAATCTACCCAGAATATTACTGACTAACCCGACTTTAGAGCATGTTGATAAGTCCAGCATAAATAGTGTAATTTTTATTTAATGATACTTAAGAATTTCAAACAGTATATCTTTGATTTAATAATGTTAATAAACAATGTATATTTGAGTAAACAGTACATAATATCTCAGTTTATAGGTGTTTAAGATAAAATGTGATAAAAAAACATCTTTTTCCAAATAACGGCATAAAAAAAAGAACGAAAATAATATTTGAACCGCACCCTTTCCCGAGACACACCAGCGCTACTGCGCATGTGCAACTGTTAAAAGGCCGCGAACTGATGGTACCCTTTCAATTGTGTCTTTTGTGATCTCCTGTCAGAAATGCCTCTCGTAAATTTTTTAGAACAAAAAACGATATCGGCATTGTTTTCCCTTTCTCTTAGTATTTTTAGACGGTTTTCTCGCGAGTGCTTTCTTTTTTTTCCGGGCATCAATAATAATAATAAAGAAATATATATGAATGAATGAAAGGGGTGTTGGTCTCTTCAAATCCATTTCAGTGGAAGAGGTATTAAACTTTTAAAATATGCCCGACGCCTTTTGTGATTCGCGCTTGTCCTACGGTCACGCAAACCGAACGATGTCTGCAGTTTTCATCAAATAATCAAATGCGCGTAATTCCTTTGTATGCTTATCTCGACAGTTGAAGAATACCTTCATCTTTAAGTATCTCATTTGTCAGCACAGGTTGGAACAGTGCGGGGATTAATTTTTTCGTACAGAATATGTAGATTTGTCCGGGTTGAGGCTGATCATCCACAATGTGAACGAATGCATCGAGTCCTTCTGATAATCCGTTGATTAAATATTTGTCCTTCTTTCCTCATAAGGAATATGGAATGCTTATGCATGTAATTCACATAAAAATAATCCTTCTGTTTAAATAGAGAAGGTCAATTAAACAGTTGGTTCTATTTTTGACCATAATCTTCCACATCCTTGTAGTTGCACTCATCTTTGTATAGCACACTAATACCAATATGCTGCATTGTTTTTACTAAAAGTGTTGTAAATATGTATTTATATAAACTAAAAGTATAAAATACGATATTCTGTTTAGAAATGCGAATAGTTAAATTGCGCGTGGGTGGCAAACTGGAGTCAAAATTTTATGACAATTATTTATAATTTTTTTTTTCATTGAGGTACAAACTTGGGTATCAGCTCATAGGAATAATAGTTTGAAGAAGAAAAAAAAATCTCGAATTATGTTCTACATTTCGGCTTAACATGGCAATAATGAATAAAGTATGACACATTCTTAATAGAAAATAAATTGAAAGGTTAAGAAATGTTGGTGGTATAAATAGGAGGTATTGGGTCTCCTTTTGCGAGATAGTCTTATTGATCCTAATTCGTTCGATCTGTATCTGTCTGCGCATATAGGAGACAAAAAAATGTGGAAATTTTGAAACGTTCTCATTAAATTTACAATAAAAGTACAAAACAAATTTGGAGATGAAAAATATGAATATATGTAAAAAACATATATATGAAGTGATTCTCCTTGAGCTACACCTCTGCTGATGATACGATTTGGTATTCAGAAACGGAACTGACTTTAACACCACTCAGAAAATGAACCTGTTTATTCCTGCTTATAAATCAATGATCTTAAAACAAATCTTCATCAGAACCCATTCCCCAGTCACGTTCCTAATGGTCTGATATCCATTCCATCTCCAATAAGCTGATGCCCAAACCTGGGGAAGAAAGCCAACCATACCAGCACCCATCGTGACTCTACGGAAACCCCTTTCTCTCTCTCAAGATCTTCCTCTCACCCCACTGCAGAACTCATTACACCTCAACACAATCACCCCGGACAAATTATAGTTATGCACCAACTGTGACGTCACGATGCTGCACCACCAAACCTCGTTAGAGCGAACCGTAAAAACGAGATAAATGGAAAAACATAAATAATACCGCCACTGCCAAACACTGCGGATCGTAATGCTTTTTCTTTTAATGTAATAAGCCGAAAAGTTGAAAAAGGCCCCATCCGCCGATGATGGCATTAAGAAGGAAGGAATATATATATATATAAAAATGAAAGATATCTTCTTGGCAGAAACCAAGGAGGCGTTCTCTATGGCTTATGGGCCCATTTTTACACTTCGTGCTTCTAACATCCGGGACACACTGCCTAATAACGGGTCCAGCTCACAAGCGTTACTCGTCCCGCCCTCCCCCGCGTCCATCTATCTACCAATTATTATCGGATCTTGGATGAGCAATGGCACGGGTTAGACGCTCTTATTAAGCAGCG
This sequence comes from Araneus ventricosus, assembly GCA_013235015.1. Taxonomy (NCBI): domain Eukaryota; kingdom Metazoa; phylum Arthropoda; class Arachnida; order Araneae; family Araneidae; genus Araneus; species Araneus ventricosus. Next base: position 1,129,888 of record BGPR01000077.1, read on the forward strand.
GGGGGGAGGGACGGCACTCTTGTTGTTTTGGCTTGTAATTTGGCTATGTGCGGGCGAGCAGGAACAATGAGCGGCCAGTTTCTCCGGGTAGAACTTTAATTAAACTGGCACGTCCGAGTTGGCGAGCATTTCGATTGGATTGTTTTCGACTTGGGTAACGATTGAAGCAGGTTTGGAGGAGGGTCGTCCCTCTCCGATTCAGGGTGGGAATGATGATTAAAAGATTTCCGAGGCCGGATTCACAGAATCGGAGCAGATTTTACTTTTGCGGTTCACTCTACATTATATTCTATGTTTTTCTCATTAAATTTTCTGCTAAAGATTAGAGCAACAAATTATCAGTATCGAGGCTTCTTAAACTTTCTTTCTTCATCTACAACCCTTTTCTGGCTGAAAAAATTTTTTGTCAATTCCATCTTACAAAATAAAATTAGCCGACGAGTAAATAGTAGTTTAAAATAAATATTCAGTTTAATACTACTATTTGGTAAACTTTAATGAAGTGCCGTAATTTAAAGTTGAAGATAGATAAAAAGTAAACGTGGTGACAAAATCCCCTCGAAAAATTTCCTGTTTACCATCTTTATTGTTGTTTAATAAGCCCAGATCAATAAAATTATTCATTCCGTCAATATAGACGGAAATTTCATCCATATTATTCGGGTTAATGAAAAACCAAACGCTGGAATGGAAATATTGATAGGAAAAGGAATTTCTTCCCAATATTTATTATTAGAATAGATTTTATAGCCTAATCCCTGAAACAAGAATTATGAATTCATACAATAAATGAACTAGTTAAAGAACGATTCATGATTTTCCCTGGTTATTGATTACAGATAGAATTCGTTTAGCCATAATATTTCATAAATACTCGATAAAGCTTATTGTTAAAAAAGTTAAATTTTGTTAGCATATTATTATCGCAGCTTACGAGAACTGATTGAAAAAAAATGCGTTGCATGAATCGTAACATTAATACACACGCTGATACAGGCAAATACAACGTACTCTTGACGAAGTTTAATAAATTTTATTTCATCAAGGAAGTTGAGTAAAACATTAAATTCAAACAATTTTAGTGTTGTAAATTTTCGTGTTCGTTTTATGCATTTTCGAATTGCATGTTCAGTAGTTGCAATATGCTAACTTTTAATTTAATTCTGCATTGTTCTTTTAAAATTGGAAAACATGGAACTGCTTTACTTCAAAAGAACGCAAGATGAAAGCGAATAAATGACAAAATTCTAAATTATGGGCTTAAAATTAATTACTAATTCAAAAAAATATTCACGAATTATTCTTAAAATTTTGATAAAAAACATGTAATAAATTCCGCGCCACAGCGAATCGAAGAAACGGGCCATCGTAATTGCCGCGATCGTCGTGATGAGCATCCATTCAATTTTATTCAAAAAAATTCATAAAAACAACAATAATACAATCAGAATTTATTTATAAGTCCCAGAGTGACTCAGTTTTAAGTAGCGCTCGTGTGTTACATGAGCACACGCACTTTAAGCAAATTCTTCCTAAAAACTACCTCAATATTGTGTAATTTATGTTTATTTCCCCTAAAAGAGAGGGGGGACGACACATAAAAGCCGAACGAATTCGCCAAACGCATATGCATTCGCCAATTATTGTCGCTTTTCGGAATTTTTTCATGCGTGCGTTTTTCTGACTTTTTCCACTTATTCCTCCGTCCATTATTATTTTTTATACATTCTAATCCGAACCTCCAACGTGAATAGAAATTACGCATTCCGTATTTCAAATGCGGGTATGTGCACTTTTACATTGGAGCGATGCTCTCATTTTCATATAAACGCGCCTCAGCTCCGTGACATATGCGGATTGTTCACTCAAGTGACATTATTGTTCATTTTCTTGTGCCAGTGTAGCGCGAGCGAGGGCGGTAAATTGTGCGCATGCATATTAATGCGCTACCTGACTTTAGCGTGTAAGAGAATTGATTTGGTCTGGTTCTCATTTAATCATATTTTAGTAGGGTTCTTCACTCCAACGTGCGAGCAAAATAGTAATCCTATTGTGTTTTTGCGTCTCCCAACCACTTTGGGGTTTCTGTTATCTCGTGGTGATGGTATTTATTAGCATTTCCAACATGGCGCCCGCAAGTTGAGGTTATTTACTGCATTTACTGACAGCACTGATGAATGTTATACTAATGTAAGAAGACGCAACCGAATGCTAATTGGCTTAAGACCATCCGGATATAGTTGTGGAACCACATTGAAAATGCAACAAGGTGTACTGCCGGGAACATTTCCAAATCTGTTGATTGACTATTTTGATATTTTTTTAACCGATTGATGTTTCTTTTCCCCCACCACTTTCGGTATTTTATAAACCCGTGGCAATGATATTTATTATTACTTTTAGCACGGTGCCTAAAGTTATGCTTATTAATGGACTTGAAGCAATTAATAAAGAAATTTTAATTGGTTTAACCTGAAACATCCACCGTAATGAAAACAAAGCTTGAAATAGGAAGATGCAACAAGTGTATTGGCACAAAGCATGCTTCCCCTTCTACACATACACTTCCTGAGACTATTCTCTTCCGAATTTTTCTTATATGTCATGCGGTTTATCCTCTATTAGGAAGGTTAGTAGTTCATAACTTAAAACAAATAACAATACTCAAAATATCGATTTGCTGTTATATTAAAAAGTTTAGATCACAACCTTGCTTAATCCGTTGTTAAGTTCTTGATGCTATTATTGATATTCACTGCATTGCCTTTGACGAATATATTGGGGAACGAGAGATATTGAAGCAAGACCACATATCTGGTTGCAGACAGTCAATAAAAAGCTATTTTACTAAATAAAAATAGGAATGAATAATCATTACGAATAACTTACAGTGGCTAATAAATAAATATAAGTAAATGTGCGTGAATACTTGGTTCTACTTCAAAAAGTCTTAAAGCACATTGTATTGCTTAACCAGTTGTAGTAAATTCACAAAAAGTGGTCAAAACATTTAATGCGAATTGAAGCCATATTCTACACTAGAGGTTCCCAACCTGTGGTACGCGTACCCCTGGGGATACTCGAAATCAAGGTTTTTAATGATGGAAACAAGGGCAGGATTACAGGATTTTGTTTACCCAAGTTAATGCTTAGTATTTAATAACTATACCACTTGAATAGTTGATTATTACTGAGTGTAATGTTTAGCTATCCTTATAAGTTAACACGAAATAATTACAATGCTGATTTCATTTGTTTTGGCTTTGAACTGATACTATTGTAAAAATGCAATAAAATGTAAAACAAAAAATAAGTCCAGCAAATGTCATTAATTCGAGTCATTTGACTTGAAGTTTTCACCTAGGCCCTAACATCATTGATAAAAAAAATCTTTTGCATAGACGGGATGGGTTATGAGGAGGATATCGATAGTAGGGGAACGCGAAAATATAGAGACTAATCAAGGGATACGCGAGGGAAAAAAGATTGGGAACCCCTGTTCTACACATATATTACCGATAAAAATCACTTCAAATTCTTTCTGATGTTTCCAAGAATCGTTATTTATAGACAAATGGAAGATACCCATAAACTTTATCGATAATTCCTCTTAAGCAGAATACTTGTCGGTAAATCTCTGAGAAGAAAATGATTCAAATCCCCTCTCCTTCCCAACACGTTTAACAATCAACGCGAAACAAAATCACTTTCGAACAAGGATGCGAGTCGGTTTACACGATTTGCGAAATTCATCACAAAGCGCGAATCCTAATTAATGCTTAGAACACTTAAGGTCCAGCTACGAAATTTACCATCCATATTTTTTTCCCAACCCTCCGAACTCTACTTTCACTATTAATCAAACGAAAACACATAGCATTCCCGTCGCATTACTAAGGGGGAGGCAGAAAGAGAGGCTTCATGGAAATTCAGCACGATAATTATGCGCGGTCACCCCGGCCAGAACCCTTCTCCTTTCCAGCTAATATACCTCCCATGCCGAGGCAAGAAGAGATAAAAGAATTGGAAACTTATCATTAAGCAAACTGGCTTAATGGCGAGCCTTCCAGAAATGACACGCTTATTGCAAGCGGCCGCAGATAACTATCTTGACTTCGTGAGCCATTTTTCTCCAACCAACAAAAACTCGTGAATTGTAGCACGAAAACCGCCAGCGCTTTTTCACTTGAGGTGTCGGCCCGCTCGAGATACGAAGTGCTGATGACACAAGGGGTCGAGACCGGTCCGTAAAATTTAATCATCATTTTGTGTGTGCTTAAAGCAGCAAATGGAAAAAAACGAGGCGGGCACGAAAGAGCCAACTGCCGAATGGCGAAATTAGTTTACGAAAACAAAGTATTGTACCGCTCGCACTCTCTTAACAATTCTTCCTTCATTGCTGGATGAAATATTGCTTCGTTACTTCCATAATGAGGAAGGCCTCCTCAGACGTCATGCGCGAAATGTATGCAAGCCTTTGGACTGGCATTTGGCTAGCCTGGGGTGTTACTTTAGGGAGAGTTATCAGAAATGGAACAAACATTAGTCGGATGCATTTGTTATGACGTGTTGCGAGTTTATCTCGATGCGTACCTTCTTCGCAATTGTGAAGTGTTTTCGTGTCCTTTTTTGAACTCATCTGTTGCATTAAACACTTTTATTTTTATTAATTTTGAACAGGCTTTTGTATTTGCTAAAATGGCTTGCATTTTGTCTTCTTTCCGTACTTGTTTCTACTTTATTTACGGTTTTTAAAAAAATAAAATCGGATCAACACTTAGAATTCATGCCTAGTATCTCCTTTATCTTTCCTTCCCAAGACAATTTTTCTGTTGTAACACAGAACTAAGAAGGTGCTTAAAAATTTTTCACTACATTTGTTGAAGCATACACTTTAAATTTTAACTATTTTCAGCTTGATAAACAGGGTACAAATTTTATAATTTACGTGTTTAGCGAAGAGTATCACAGGCGGACAAATACTTCCTTTACACTCATCGCATTTTTTGAATTTTTTTTTTATAAAAAAAATCATCCAAATCAAATACTGGATTATATTCAATATCTTTATCCTTAAAACTACCAAAAAAGCAATCGCCGGCTGCCCTGCCCTTTTGCAACCAGATATACTTTCATTAATTGTCCATCTTAAATGTGGTCAAACAATCCATTTCTACATCTGGGGGATCCACTTACGATCAAGGCAAAGCATCGAGTGACATAGCTCTCCGGAACTTTCGATGCTGTCGGATCATTTGGCCGATTTATTTACTTCTTTGTTTATTTTTGACCATTTTAATCACGTTTCTCATTCGAAGGCGAAAAAGGAGGGGTCGCATTAAACCATTCTCCACCCCCAGAAAAAAATCATAAAAATAAACACGATGTCCTTGAAGTCGATATATCCAAGAAAGTTCAGGAACAAAACGATTCGATCAACGAGGTTGCTCCATCGTTTTTTGAGATAGAATATCTCGGAATGCATTAAAAAATTAGGTATTTTCGTCTTCACTATGGGTTGCTTAACGCTCGAGTAATGTGGTAATGGCATGGGATAATACTTTCTGAATTTAGTGCCATGCCATGTCAAGGAATCTTCCGCCATAAAACGTGCCATATATTGTAAATGGCGGCACTTTTGTTAATTATCCCAGATCAACAAGATTATGTGACCTCCCTCACAGTTTTGTTGCAATATTGCAAAAATTATGGTCTATATCAGGGATTTTTAAACTTTTCCACTGACGTCCCTTTTTCGGATTAAAAAAAAAAAAATCCGTGACCCCATCGATGCAAGAAATTAACATGTTTCTTGAAGATGACCTATAGAAATCAAAAATAGGTCAGTAAAACATAATTAATGAAAAAAAATTAATGAGCTCTTCGAAATTAGCAGGGTGTCTGAATTATTTTACTACTCATAATGAAAAATTGTCATGGTAATAAAACAAAGAAGCACGCTCTGCCAATATTTTGTGACCTACCTGGAGTTTTGACCCTCTTGTAAGTACCCTTCTTCATAAATATATAGTGTTTGATGCATTCTATTTTAATATTACGCGCGTAATAATGAATTAATATCATTATTACATTGTTCTTTATGCCACTTTTGATCATTTTAATCACTTTTCTTATTCGAAGGCGAAAAGGAGGGTTCACATCAAACTCCCCCCTCCCACCCAGAAAAAAAAAATTCACGAATGGATAACGACAATGCCCTTGAAGCCGATATATCCAAGCAAGTTCAACAACAAAAGGACTCGATCAGCGAGATTGCTGCATCGTTTTTTAAGTCGGGGTATCTCGGAATGCAGTTAAAAGTTCAAATTTGGCCGACTTCTCGGAGAAACTTATAATCTGACGTCGTTTCGACGTGTAATGGTGCGTTAAGAGCAACAAACCTCGCTCTTCTCCACCAATGGCTGTCGAGGGTGGAGATTGTCACCGTAAGTGGGAACAGCGACGGATTTCGGTTGTTTGATGTCCTTATTATCGAGGAGATTTATCGGCTTTTTATTCTTTTGGTCGGTTCCGTTCGGAAGATGGAATTGTTTGTCACCCAGGAATAGTGTAGGTGTAATACTCATTGGAACACCAAGTATCAGTTGAGGGCAGTGGCGAATCCGGGGGGGGGGGGGGCTATCGGGCTACAGCCACCGCCCAGAGCCAAGCCAGAATTCTTGATTTTATTTAAAATCATCACAACTGTTTTTTCTTAATTCCCCTCTTTTTAAAAAAATAATAAAAACGTTTCAACATTGCTTTCTGGCTATACAGGCTCGAAGATTTTCCTACTTTTGCAGTCATTCCACTTGTATTTGCAGTTTTGACGCGGTCAAAGACATTTTTTTGGCTAGTTATTTCATTGTAATTTTTCTTAAATTATCGAAAATATTGTGTTGTTCTTTATGATTCTTATTGTCAGGTGAGTAAAGTCGGTAAAATTAAAGTGTTTTGGTTTACTTTAGCCTTGAGGTTTGACATTCGTCACGACGATACAACATTTTTATACCCTCAACCCCCCCCCCCGACCCGAATCCTAGATTCGCCTCTGGTTGAGGGTTATGCAATTGTCCTCCCCATTTGAATATAGTCAAACCGTTTTGTATTCAATTAATATTAACAGGATATAACGAAGAGTATCTCAAAATTTTTTAATTGCTGTTTTTATGAAAGATGTATTTGTTCTTCGAGTTGTTCAATTGAAAATATAGAATTAAGAAGTTTCATCTTCAGGGTATTGAGTGTACGTAGTGATAGTCCCGTACGATGACACAATATACTTTGAATTTCGCCGCAATTCCGTACCGAACAACACTCCATACCCGTAGACCTTGAATCATTAAAATCCCTGATCAATGGGCATTGACGAGGAATTGTACTATTAAATTATTAATATTAATACCTTTATTTCTCTTGTTTGCTCATAAATTAAATTCAGGAGAACGACATCTCTAAACGATATCAAAAATGTAATCACCGTAACTGCCTTTACTAATATCTGCTGATTTTAAAATTAATGACTGCAGTCAATTCAAGTGATACCCAAATAACATGACAAAAGTAACTTTTCATATCATATAACATCCGACTGCACCTTGTTTTGCGCTGAGCTGTGATGTCACTTCCTTTCTCCTTCTGCGCAATGCGCAGTGAGCTCCAAAATTAAACCGGCACTTTATTTGCATCACGTGACCATGAATTGACTCCATTAAGGAAAGAATTATTTCACAATCGTCACAATTCATTAAGATTTTAGTAAATTTTACTATTTTTTCTACATTAATCCTTGCTGTAGCCCCGGTTGCATATGTTATACAATAAATATAGAAATCATCTTAAAAGTCCTAATGTGTCTTTCTTAGTTCGAACAAAAACAAGTTCTTAATTTTGTATCAAATATCGGCTTTGTCCACTTAGAATAAAAAAAATTTCCCACACGGAAAAATTAAAGAAAATTATTAAGAATTTCAACCACAATTCTGTTATGCAAAATTTTGTCATGTTCGTAGATGATATGAAAGATAAAAAAAAAAAGCAATTTTGTTTTTTCTGACATTATTTACAACAATAAACCATTCAAATTTGAGTTTTCCATGTCCCAAACCTACAGGGATAAAATTTCCCGCTGAAGGTTCAAATGATCTTTCGTCTGTGAAATTGTATCTTGAGAGTAAGGTGTCACAGCGATCCTGTTCCACTATCTTCTTTGATGGATGCCACCGAAGTATCAATTAAGAGTGATGAAAGAATATTAAGGAAAAAGAAAGCCGAAGAAGTTTCGAAGAGAGTGAAGAGATCTGCGGGAGCGGGGAGGTAGAGACTTTTGACCTGTTAGCACGTGCCGAAAGTAGCCCGGGGCTATTCTTTCGTTCTGGTAGATGCGTCGCTAAGATCTTTTGTTTGGTTTTCATTTGAACTTTCTTTGGTGATTCTTTTTCATGCAAAAGAGAGAGATTATCAGACAGCTAAATTGCAACAAAAATGTTTCTATTAAGTCGTCTGCGCAATTCGTAAGAAAAACAGAAATATTTTGGTGGAATTGGAAAAACAACAAAGCATTGGGAAGAGCAAAAAGGGGGATAATCAGTTTGTTTAACATATAATTAGCAGACGGCTTTACCCTTTCCAAGCGTGACGGGAGTTAAGAATGCATATTATTTATATTATATTATATGAGATATAAGCAAAAATTCAGGCTTGAATGGCCTAACCATATTATTAGAATGTCAATCTAAGAAAATAACAATTCGGATAAATGGTAGCAAACTTCGTCAAATATACTTAAAGCACTACAAAATATTCGAATTGTTCTGCGTAATTATGAATGT